>QLTV01012194.1:7215692-7227089 GCA_003457575.1 Thermophis baileyi
CTCCCTCTCCCTCCATCTCCCTCCCTCCCTCTCTCTCTCCCTCTCCTAGAAGAGCAAATAGGGGTACGGAAGAGAAACCTTGCTGAATTCCATTCCATTCCATTCCATTCCATTCCATTCCATTCCATTCCATTCCCTCCCATCCCATTCCCCTCCCCCCCTCTCCCCCCCTCCCCCCCTCTCCCTCTCCCTCTTCTCTCTCTCAGTTGTTCCTCTCTTTTTCCCCTCTCATTCTGTCCCTCCATCATTTTCTCATTTCTCTCTCTTTCTTTTTCTCCCCTTTTCTCTCTCTCATCTCTCTCTCCCCCTTCTCTCTCTTCCCCCCTCTCTCTTGTGTGTGTGTGTGTGTGTGTGTGTGCTCCATTTCCAAAAACAGGCAAGGGTTGGGGGTTTTTTCTGATGTTCTTTCTTCTTCTTTGGGTGCATTTTACCATATGATTTAAAATCAAGAGTCATTTCAGGTTCCCAGATAAATGAAGCTAGAAGGCAAGGGCGACGGCAGGGATAGAGACTCATTCCGAACGAAAGGGAAGCACCCCTGTACTTGCCTCTCATTTCGGGGAAGCTTCTTCCGGCGCTTCTTAGTCTTGCCTGCACCTCTCCGCCCCGAGACGCTGGCCCGGCCCGGCTGCGGCAGATGCTCCATGTTGTAATGGGTTCCAGGAGGAGGAGGGGACGCCGTCTCCCCCATTGTGAAGAGCGCACTAAATCTAAATGCTGTGCACAGCACCTTGCACAACAGTTAAATGGGCTCCAGGAGGAGGAGAGGATGCAGTCTCCCCCATTGTGAAGCATGCTTTCGCTGTGCTGTGCAAGGCGCCGCAAGAGCAGCGGGCAGGCCATGGAGGGATTATTGGGTCTTTCCCCCACCCCACACCAAAGGAAAGCCAGCCGGGCTTCTCCTTCCCTCCTACCCTTCCCCCTTCCCCCTGCTTCCTTCCCCCCAGTCAATCCTACTTCGGGACAGAGGAGTGCGTGCTGGAAACACGTGTTGGGCCGATGTTGGAGCACATCTTCTGACCCTCCGGCGCTCGCCCGCAACTCTCCATGCTCCTCGAGGCCCGGCTTGCTGAGGGGGGGAGCAGCCCTGATGCCTCTGCTGCCACCCCTGGCCCCAGCCATCACTGCCCGGGGAAGGAACAGGCAACAGAAAGTGAGCAAAAACATAGCTCTCAGGAGCTGAGATCGGGGAAGCACAGGCAACAGAAAACGGCGCATTTCAAAGGCGGCAGCTCACGTCTGGATGTGCTGAACAGTGTCCCGCTGCAAGAGCCAGGCCATGCCTCTCCACTGTCCAACTGGCCAATGGGGGTGCTTCTGCCAGGCCATCTCTCCCTCCTGATGGGCTGTTGTGCTCGATGCTCGGCAGCAGACAGCCCAAAGAGCCGCATGCGGCTCCAGAGCCGCAGGTTGCAGACCCCTGCCCTAGCTGGTAGCAATACGAACTGCCGGCAGGCTGCCGGGGCTCACTATCTATCGAGCCTCGGCAGACTAGCCGGCCACTGACAGCAATTTATTTCTCCCACCATCAGATCGACCAATCAGGGTGGTGTGTGCAAATTTCAGCTACGTACCTCCATACGTAACACCCCTCCCATCCTAGATTGAGCATTATCCAATCGGCTTCCAACAAAAGTCATGTAGTCGCACAAGTAGGCGGGGCATTGTATTGTCCTTCTGGGCCTGCATGCTTCAGTTGTTTCTGGGACTTCGGTTGGTGCGGTCATGCCTATTGCTGCTCCTGGACCTGCTTGTGGAATTATCTGGAACCCTTTGCTGGGCATGGTGGACTCCGGCCTAGTGTCTCTGTCCTCTGGTCCCGGGTGACATCGCTGGACTCCGTCAGCTCCAGGTAGGGGTTCGCGCTCCTCCTCCGGGTTTGAGAGCAGGGATTTGGGGGCTGTTGTAGTCAGGGCTGGAATCTCTGCATTGTCTTCTTGTTCGCCGGTTGTGTATGCTCCTCGGGGCGGAGACCCGAGTCTTTCTTGGGACTGTCCTTGATTTGTTTGAGGCGGTGGTTCATCAGGTTGTCGTAGCCTTGATCCTCCTAGCCTTTGGCGGAGTTGATCGATGTGTCTTCGCCACACTTGACCATCTTCCAGATCGACTTGGTATGACTTCGGCCCGGTGACACCCACAACTTTAGCCCCATTTGGGCTCGCCCGTGTAGTTATGGGTGAATACCAGATCACCTATTGCGAGTGATCTGAATGGTCTGTTGGAGTCCAGGGGTGTCTCTGGGTTATAGTTAGGGTTCAGCCTGTCCAGTTGAGATCTCAGCTTCCTCCCCATTAACAACTCTGCTGGGCTCTTTTTGGTCGCGGCACTTGGCGTAATGTGTTGGGCTAGCAGTAACTGGTCGATTCTTTCTTGCCAGTTTCCCGGGCCCATTCTGGTGAGAGTTTCTTTGGTCATTCTCACCATTCTCTCCACTTGACCATTGCTCGCCAGACTGAATGGCGAGACGAGGGCATGTCTTATGCCCAGCCCAGCCAGGAAGGACTCCATCTGCTTGGCAGTGAGTTGGGGCCCATTGTCCGAGACAAGGACGTCAGGTAGGCCGTGTGTCGCGAAGATTCTCCTTAGTGCCCATATGGTTGCCTCTGTGGTCACTGTGGACATGGTCACGACCTCCAGCCATTTAGAATATGCATCCACTACGATCAGGAATGACTGTCCCGCCATAGGCCCTGCGAAGTCAATATGTATGCGGGACCATGGACCCTTGGGTCTTTCCCACTCCAGGTTTGGTGTGCGGGGAGGAGCCGGTCACGTCTCTTGGCACAGAATGCAGGTCGCCACCCACTCTGTGATGTCCTGGTCCAGATTGGGCCACCAGATGTAACTTCTGGCCAGTGCTTTCATGTGGACGATTCCTGGGTGCCCCACATGTAGTGTCTCTAGGACTTGTCTCCACAAGCTTTGGGGTACAATGACTCTCTCTCCCCACAGTAAACATCCCTTGAGTACTGATAGTTCAAGCTGTTTATTTTGGAACCCTTGGTATTCATCCCCAGTCCTTTCCTGTGGCCACCCCCTTAACACCAGTTCATTACTTTGGATAATACCTTGTCCCTTCTGGTATGCTCCGCTATCTCATTTGATGTGACTGGGATGGACTTATCAATGTCTATTAGCAGGATTTGAGCCACAGGTGTGGGATCCTCCACGTATTCAGGTGTAGGGCATCTGCTGAGGGCGTCTGCATGGCTGATGCTTTTACTAGGTCGGTGAATTAATGTGTACTCGTATGCCGTCAGGAAAATAGACCTTCTTGTCATTCTGGGGGACATGTAATTTGGCGTCTATTGATTTCCTGCGAGGAGCCCCAGTAATGGTTTATGGTCCATGATAAGGTCAAATTTCCGACCATATAGGTATTCGTGGAAGCGTTTAATGCCGGCTACTGCTGCCAGGGCTTCCTTGTCCAGCTGGCTATAGTTCTGCTCGGCTGGAGACAATGTTTTTGAATAATAGGCTATTGGTGCTTCTGATCCGTTTAGTAGCCGGTGACTGAGGACTGCTCCGACTCCAAAAAGGGACCCGTTGCATGTCAATAGGGGAAGGGTCTCATTGTACTGAATGAGAATGCTATTGGACGAGAGTAGATCTTTTATGGTGGCAAATGCTTTTTCTTCTCTCTGTCCCCATGTCCATGTGGTCACCTTCCCCAATAGTCTGTGGAGTGGTTCAGCAACGGTCGCCTTCTGTTTTAAAAAAACACTGTAAAAGTTCAACAATCCTAAGAAGGCTTGTAGGTCTGTTTTATTTGTTGGGGTCAGGGCTGCTTTTATTGCTCTTACTTTACTGTCCATGGGGCAGATGCCTGACCCATCAACGTGGAACCCTAGGAACTCGACCTTTTTTACGCTGATTTTACACTTTTTTTTTTTTACCTTGAGTCCCCTTTTCTGGAACCGCCCCAGGGTTTCTTTTGATCAGCTCATGAGTTGTTCTTGGGATTCTCCCGAGATGAGGACATCATCAAAGTAAGGAACTACCCCTGGGAGACCCTGTAGGAGGTGTTCCATCATGCTCTGGAATAGCCCCGGGGCAATGCTTACTCCAAACTGTAGGCGTTTGCATTTGAATGCCCCCTTATGAGTCACAATAGTTTGGGCTTCTGCGGTGGCAGCATCCACTGGTAATTGCTGATAGGCCTGGGCCAAGTCCAACTTTGCAAAGATTTGCCCATTTCCCAACGATTGCAGCAGATGTTGCACCACTGGCACTGGGTATGCGCTTTGCTGCAACGCTTTATTGATGGTGCATTTATAGTCAGCACAGATGCGAATAGACCCATCTGGCTTCATTGGGGTGACTATGGGTGTCTCCCACGTGGCATGATCAACTGGCTCTAGGACCCCTTGGGCAATAAGTTTATCTAGTTGCTCGTCTACCTTGGATCATTGAGCAAAAGGGACCCTCCGAGGCTTTAGCCTTATGGGGGTGACATTGGGGTCTAGGTTGAACAATATGGGTTTGCCTGTATATTTACCTAGGCTCCCGTCGAACATGTATTGAAATTCTGCCAGTAGTTGATCTAGTTCATCCCCTTTTATTTGGTTGATGCCGGTGATGCCTATGCCCAAAGGCTTGAGCCACTCGACGCCCAGTACGATTCCTTGGAAATCGTTCAGTCTTATGTGCTACGGCTTGAGTTGGTTTCTCAATGCCGACTGCTGGATGCTTCTCAGGGTTTCTCACAACATGATGGTGAATACCGACCCGGTGTCCAGCTCCATTTTGCAGGGGTGTCCTTCGATGGGGACCATAACATGGAACTTGTCCCCCTCACCCGCGTCCGAATGACCTATGGTTGTGTGGTAGGTTGTCGAAATATGGTTCCTCCCAGCGCTTGTTCCTTGTAAAACTGGGCCTGGGTTGCCCTTGCCTCCCTGGTCCCATTTGCAGCTTATGTGGGTAGGAGATTGGTTGGGTGGCTCTGCAGGCCTTGGCTATGTGGCCTTTTTTCTGGCACTGCCAGCAGATGGCTTCTTTAAAGCAAAAAACCGCTCTGGCATGGGCCTCTAGGCAACTCGAACAGCGGGCTTGCCTAATGTCATAGTCCTTGGGGCTTACCCTTCTCTCAGGGTGGACGCGGTGTATGGCTTCCTCCTCTTCCGGCTCATCCTCGTACTCTGGAACCTCGGTCATCCAGTCGGGCTCCTGATGGGTATGATGGACTCCGCTTGTCTTCCTGAAATCGGCCGCGAAGTTGTCCGAGGATTCAGCTGCTCTTGCTTCTTCCACTGCGTCCTTGAAAGTGACCCCTCGCCTCACCAGTAGCTTCTTCTGTAGCATGAGATCCCTCATCCCTAAGATGATTCGGTCCCTCATCATCTCTTCAGGATTTATAAATTTGCATTTAGTTGTCATCTCCCTTAGTCTAGCTACAAAGTCATTAATTGTTTCTTCCTCTCTTTGGCGGCGATGGTAAAACTCGTTGTGGCTTACCATAGGGGTTGCAGTCGGGGTGTAGTGGTCTTTCAGGGTGGTCTGTAGAGTCATCCATGAAATGGATTCGAGGTCTGCGGGTGCTACAAGGGTCTGTGCCATCTTGTAGATCTTGGTGCCACAGTAGGTGAGGAACAGGGCCCTCTTCCGATTGTCGGGTAAGTCCTGGAAATTGTTTGCTTCCAGGAACATGTGGAATCGGCTGATGTAAGTGTGCCATTCCTCTGTCTTTGGGTCGAAGATTGCTGGTGCGGGGGAGGTTTGGGTAGCCATCCTCAGGTTGGCCGGATCAGGATGATCCTTGCTTCAAAAAAAAATGGCCGCAGATGCCACGAGGTGCCTTTGTTCTCCTTGCTCTTCTTCAAGATCCCACCTTCATCGTCAGTGTTAGATGTGGGCATGGAAGTAAGAGACAGACATGGGAACAGTTCAGCACCTTTTATTTCCCTAGCTGGTAGCAATACGAACTGCCGGCAGGCTGCCGGGGCTCGCTATTTATCGAGCCTTGGCAGACTAGCCGGCCACTGACAGCGATTTATTTCTCCTGCCATCAGATCAACCAGGGTGGTGCATGCAAATTTCGGCTACGTACCTCCATACGTAACATGCCATTCCCAGATATGTTGCTATTACATTCTGTACACTAAATGGCATAAAGAGGACAGCAGGCCATTGTCTATTATGATTTGATTTCTGGTTTATGAAATGTTAACTTCTGGTTCCAGCTGTTTCTTACAGTCACACTTTTGCTGAACCATCTCCTGGCTCAATTAGAACCATAACATTTCTCTTCTTTTTTTCTCAGACAAGTGAAGGGACCGGGGGCATCTGTGAGTTCAACAATATTACTTTTAATTAGGATAATAGTCTTCTGTATCATTAGTCATGCAGGAACTTCAAGGAGGCTTTAGTTATAGGAGAACCTCTGGGTTAATATCACAGTGGTCCACACAAATTTGCACATTTTCTGCTGCGTAGTAAACACAATGGTTTGTCCCGTTTAATCAGTAGGGGGAAAAAGCTTCACACTTTGGTTATTTCCAGAAAATGGGCTGTCTCCCCAAGGAGCTTTTCTTGAACCTGATTAGAGTTTTGTACAAACGTGGTCAGACAAGCGCAATTTCTCATTTGGGGAATCAAAAATGCAATTTAAATGTTGTGAAAGTCATTTGAAGTATGAGTTCTTTATTCCATTGCTAGTAAGGTAAAATTCCTTTGAGTAACTTCAGTTCTTTGTGATGTGTATGTTGTTTTCTTGGCAATGATATGAAAGTAGCTTGCCATTATCCTTTTCTGCATTGTTTCAAATTTCCCAGTGATCTATAGTCCTAAGTTTTCCTGATACTTTCTCATCCGACTATTAATCCCTCTTTTTTTTTTTTTTTTTTTTTTTTTTTTTTTTTTTTTTTTTTTTTTTTTTTTTGATCAGCCACAGTTATCTAGATGCTGCTACCTGTTCTGACAAGATAGTTGATGTTTTTCTATGAAGTACTGGAGGAAGCAATCTAAATCTTTCAGAAGCTTCAAATTTTACTTATTATCAGCTTCAAACTGGGCAACCAATGGCAAGTGATTGTGGTATCTCCTTTCCAAAATATTTGGAGCAGACTACATTGCCTATTGCAACCATGTCACGAATCATTTCTGAAAGAAACTGAGTTTATCCTTTCCAAAACTGTTAACTTCAGTTCCCCCTAAAACTAAGCCATCATGATCACTTCTGAGCATTTTGAGTAAAAATCCATACATTTTAAGGGCAAGTAGATTCGGGATTGGTAGAATAAATGTTAAGGCTGCACTTTGGAGGATGGGAGGCAGGCTAAAGAGAGTACTCTAACCAGGGAAAGCAGTTGAGAAATGTGAGTGGAACAAACTGTGTTGAGAGGCAGCTTAATCCTTTCCAGTTCTGTAAAGTACAAAAACAATCACCCCCTAGTCTGCTTTTTTTCATCTGCCGGAAGAAAACTGTGGCTTTTTAATCACAAATAAAAAAGGCAGGTTCAGAAGGGCATCAGCACTGTAAACTAACAAGCATCCATTTTAAATCACAGCTCAAATATGAAAAACAGTGGAAAGGCTTAAGCAAATCAACTTCCTCTCCTAGCAGATTATTGAAACAGCTCCAACAGTTCTCATTAACTGTGGGTTAAACTGACCAATATATGGACGAGAATTGGACCTTAATTTAACATTTATAGTCAGATCCTTCCTTCTCTGAAACATTCTTCTGCTTTGCAGTTCCTTTGGTCCTTTAGGTGAATCCTGGACTTGCCTTGTTCCTTCCATTGCCTAGCCTGATGCTACTAACATTGGGAATAGAAGAATGAGATGGAGGAAGGATATGGTTGGCTTTCATCATAATCTTAGCTCAACCTGTATATCGTAACAATGATAAATAAAAATGTGTCACTCCCCATCACTGCTTGCATGGCACCTTCCATCTCTGTGACTCCAAATATCAGTTTTGTCATCCCAACATCCCCATCCCTGACCTGGAGGCCCCTTTTTGGGATCATTGCAACAAGGTAAGTCCTATGAACTAAACAATATAGGGTATGAGGGTGCTTACAAAATCTATCACAGAAAATGAAAATGGCTAAAAAACTAAGTTGTGTGGTCTTTTTCTTCTCAAGAGCTCCTTTTGAATTTAAGCAGATAGACAAACCGATCAATGCCTATTTTTCTTAGCAAACTAAATTAAACAGGCTACCCAGGACAGTATACATGAGCTCTATTTTGAAGTGGAATTATTAGGACAATTGAATTATTGCAGACATTTCCATAATGAATAACAATCCGGAATGGAAAAACTTACTGAACATACTCTTGACAACAAACTTGTCATTTGTTAGCAATTAAAAAAAACCCTAGCTTAAGCTCTAGAAATTAATGAAATGGCATAGGAAATGTGCCACTCTTCCAAGCATTGGATGAGATAGGACTTTCAAAAATTACTTGGTAAATGTTTTTGTCATTTCACCTCCCATTTAATAATTATCCTCCCAGTGAAGCACTACATTGATGTGGTTTGGGGACTTGTATGCCAGAGGTTCAATCATACTGAACAGGTTTCATCAGAGAAGTCAGATGAAGAATGTCTCTCCCATAAGCAATATGGTGAGATGTAATTTACAGAAACCCATACTGGATCAAGCCATTACCCAGGTCAACAAGGACTGCACTAGGGACCTCTGGTGACTCAAGACTGTTGGCTGAGCAATCAGAATGTCAGGGTTCCAAGTAACACCCCCAACCAAATAAGATTCCGAGGGAAGCTGTTCCTCAAAGATCCATTTTATTAGAGATGTCATATTGGAACATCTGGGAAAACCTGAATCTGAAAGCTCCCGGGTTTCCCCCACCCAAAGGAAAGTCAAAGACCCTTCCCCTGCACCCACATGTCCATCACATGGTCCAATCAATCCACCGTCCCAACTGGAGATGTCCCCCGGTCACACCTCTCCAGGTACAGGCTGAATGTCCCTGACTCCCAGAGAAAAGAATGTTGTTATGGCTATATATCTCTACCCACTCCAAACTACCCCCTTCCCATATTCCCACAGCACTAAATGTGGCAGCCCTGAAGATCCAAAGAAAAAGATGGCTTCCAGGGCTGACACAGAACCAGCATTTGCAAGGCTATTGGAAGAAAAGTTGCTAACCCATTGCAAACATTCAAAGACTGAAAAAAAAAAACCTGTTATTACAAATAAAATCCAACAGGAAAAGAATATTTGAAAAGAATGTACCAGTCCCATAAGAAACAACATCCAGAATTAGAAATAATCTAATGCAAGAAAGAACTGGTGGCACCATGAAATAGACAAATAGAAAATGAAGAAGCTAAAATGCTCTGGGATTTTAGAATTCAAACAGACAAGCAGTTGCCACATAAGTGCCAAGTTAACGACTGTTGATAAAAAAGGCAAAGAAGTCTGGCTACTGGACATGGCAGTATTTGGAGAAAGTGGAATAGAAGAGGAAGAACCAGAAAACATCACAAAATACAAGGGCCTGCAAATAGAAATAGAATAACTTTGGCAAAAGAAAAGAAAATAGTGCCAATAATTGTGGGAGCCTTGGGTACAGTCAAAACATCTGGAACACCACTTGAATACCATTGGCATT
Organism: Thermophis baileyi; assembly: GCA_003457575.1. NCBI lineage: Eukaryota > Metazoa > Chordata > Lepidosauria > Squamata > Dipsadidae > Thermophis > Thermophis baileyi. The sequence continues at coordinate 7,225,278 of QLTV01012194.1, forward strand.
GACAACATTACCATAAGTCAATTGCAAAAGACAGCTTTACTTGGAACAGCCTGTATGCTGCGACAGTACCTTTAACATGACCAAACAACTGCTGTCTATCACAGGTCTTGGGAAAGACTCAACAGGTGGACAAAAATGCCAAATCCATAATAACAATAAAAATATTGGGAGGATTCAATAGGTATACAAAAATGCCAAATCCAGTCTAAACAACTGGCTGTGCAGCCAACCATAATAATAATAGTATTAAACAACAGCTATCTATCACAGATCTTGGGAAGGACTTGATAGGTTGACAAAAATGCCAATAGCCCATTCATGTCGACTTGTATTGAAGAATAAATGGCTTTACCTTCAGGATAAAACCAATGACTACACAAGGTGAAAAATTGTGGCTAGTTATTTCATTTTCCCCTTCCTTCTAAAACATCTTATAATGTAAGAATATAATTAGAATATATAATATGATGCTACAATGTAATGGGCTCTTGTCACATAATACAATATTATAAACACTGTATTACAATGCTACATTTGTCTCTCTTTGTTTACTATGTACATAAAATTTTTATCTTCCCATTGCACAGGCTGAGAGATTATTTCAGAATGCAGGGTGCATTTTCCAAGGACAAAATCTATGTAACCAGCCTAAGGGCACTTGATAAAGATTTGCCCGATGTTCTCAGTGCATTCTTTGACAGTAGAGGTGTGAAAGCACAATTCTGAATGTGTTAGTCTGACATGAGGATGTTGCGGTTTCCTTTTCCTACTCTTTTGCCCCTGGGATCGGAAACTTATTCAGGATAAATGCAAAAATGAAAGTACTGGTTTTATCTGAGTTGCTGAAATAATGGTAATTTATCACTCTTGGTATAACAGCAAAGACGATATTGAACTACGAAATAACAAAATAAACAGGAGTCAATATTTCTTCATTTCAAGCTGGGAAGTACATACATAAACAGGATTTAAACACCGTACTAGGTTCAAAATATTATGTTGTTCACAAGGCAATAGTAATGTTGTTGGAGCCAAGACAGAAGGAATATTGCTTTTTTCTTTTTAATATGTACAGTATGATTGCAAAACAAACAAACACAATCTATTTATATAGCTATAGTATTCTACAGGCATTGTATGTGTGTGTAGAAAGACAGACAGATGATATTTTAGTGTGTGTGTGTGTGTGTGTGTGTGTGTGTGTATTTGTGTGTGTGCATAGTTGTACCTGTGTCCCTGTGTATACATTGTATCTCTCTCTCTCTCTCTCTCTCTCTCTCTCTCTCTCTCTTGCATTTCCTTCAAAAGCTCAGTTTGAAAAATGTATCTCTCTCTCTCTCTCTCTCTCTCTCTCTCTCCCCCTCTCTCTCTCTCTTGCATTTCCTTCAAAAGCTCAGTTTGAAAAATGTATCAGTCCTTCATCCTATGTTAGCTACAAGAATTGTGCAATAATTTGTGCAGTTCTACAGAGGAATTATTGAGTCTGTCATCTGCACCTCTATAACTGTCTGGTTTGGTTCTGCAACCCAACAAGACAGACACAGACTTCAGAGGATAATCAGAACTGCAGAAAAAACAATTACTGCCAACCTGCCTTCCATTGAGGACCTGTATACTGCATGAGTCAAAAAGAGGGCTTTGAAAATATTTACAGACCCCTCACATCCTGGACACAAACTGTTTCAACTCCTACCCTCAAAACGATGCTATAGAGCACTGCATACCAGAACAACTATACACAAGAACAGGTTTTTCCCGAACGCCATCACTCTGCTAAGCAAATAATTCACTGAACACTGTCAAACTAGTCAG
>QLTV01012194.1:7227172-7251354 GCA_003457575.1 Thermophis baileyi
CTTCTATTCTATTCTATTCTATTCTATTCTATTCTATTCTATTCTATTCTATTCTATTCTATTCTATTCTATTCTAGTCTATTATTCTATGCTATTCTAGTCTATTCTTTGTGTGGTTATTTGTGTCTCAAGTGTGAACTGGGTTGATTTGTTCAATAATCCATTGGTTAGTTTTCTTGGCTGTCCACCATATTCTCAGGAGTCTACTCCCAACACCAAAGTTCAAAGGCATCTATATGCTTCCTATCCTGCTTACATAGGGACATCTGAGTATCTTTTCCAAGGCCTTCCTGGTTCTTCTGCTGAGCCCTTGTCTGTGGTACTTAACTGTTTCTTTATTGTTGATAGTTGATCCTAAAAGGCAGATGCTCTCCACCACTTTGATACCTTCAATGTCAATTCTAAGGCTGATTGTTCTACCTGTTGTTGTAAGTTTGGTCTTCTTTATATTTAATTTTAGTCCCATTATTTTCACTATGCTCTGACTTTTAGTACCAAAGCCTTCAGATCCTTTGCATTTTTGGCTATCAAAGTAGTGTCATCAGCATAGCACAGATGATTGATATTTCTTTCTCCAGTTTTAAAACCATGCTCATCTTCAAACCACAGCAGCAGTGTGCAGCAGCACTCAAAAAAGCTAATACAATCCTTGGTTGTATGAACAGAGGCACAGAATCAAAATCACGTGAAGTATTACCGGTAGTACCACTTTATAAAGCCTTAGTAAGGCCACACCTGGAATACTGCATCCAATTTTGGTCACCACATTACCAAAAAGAGGTAGACTTTGGAAAAAATGCAAAGAAGATAATTAAGGGCCTGGAAGCAAAAACACATGAAGAACGGTTGCAAGAATTGGGTATGGCCAGTCTAGAGAAAAGAAGGGCTGGGGGTGACATAATAGCAATATTCCAGTATTCGAGGGGCTGCCACAAAGAAGAGAGGGTCAATTTATTTTCCAAAGCATCAGAATGCAAGACAAGAAACAATGGATGGAAAATAATCAAGGAGGGAAGCAACCTGGAATTAAGGAGAAACTTCCTAACATTGAGGACAATTAACCAGTGGAACAGCTTGCCTTCAGAAGTTGTCGGTGCTTCATCACTGGAGGTTTTTAAGAAAAGACTGGACAGGCACCTATCTAAAATGGTATAGGCCAACGGTCACCAACTGGTGGTCTGTGGACCACTGGTGGTCCGTGAGAAAATTTTGGTGGTCCGCAAAAAAATTTGCCTTTTTTATATTGCACTAAATCAGGGGTCCTCAAACTACGGCCCCTGGGCCGGATACATGCAATGAACGCTTGTGTTGCTGCAGAGAGTCTCCCCCTTCAGGGTCTTTTTGTGCGGGTCAGAGGGGGGCAGAAATTCTGACTTGGGTTCTGCTTTGGCCTCCTGGTGCGGGGCTTTGGGCGAAGGCTGGAGAGAAGTGCTGCTGGTGGCGAAGAGCTGGAGGGCCTTGTTCCAGTGGGACTGCACCATGGCCTGGAACTGGCTGACCATCTCAGCCCGCTGAGCCTCCAGGCACCGGTACCTGGCCTTGCACTCCCGCAGGTCTTCCCTCTGCTTGGAAAGCCTATGCTTGTAGTCCTCAGTGAGGTCCTTCTGCTGATCTTCCCTCTGCTTGGAAAGCCTATGCTTGTAGTCCTCAGTGAGGTCCTTCTGCTGATCTTCCCTCTGCTTGGAAAGCCTATGCTTGTAGTCCTCAGTGAGGTCCTTCTGCTGAGCCTCCTTCTCGGTCAGATCCAATTTGAACTGAGCCAGCTGTTTCGCCAACTCTTTCTCATGGTGGCTGCTTAGCTTCAACAACTGCTTCCTGTTGGGGCCCTAAGGAGCCCAAGCGGGCAGGCGAGGAGTGGCTGGGAGGGGAGGGGTGAGTAGAGGCCAGCGAGTGACATTAAGTTGGCCATGCCCACCCAGTCACATGACCACCTAGCCACGCCCACCCAGCCGGTAATTAGGCAGATCATATTAGTGGTCCGCGGGATTTAAAATTATGAATTTAGTGGTCCCTGAGGTCCAAAAGGTTGGTGACCCCTGCTATAGGCCATAAGGTCTCCTGCTTGAGCAGGGGGTTAGACTAGAAGACTTCCAAGGTCCCTTCCAGCTCTATTCTGATTGATTCTTCCAGTCCAGCTTCCCTTGATATATTTCACATGTAGGGTGAATAAATAATGGGAAAATATGCAGCCTTGTCATACTCCTTTGCCAATGTGGAATCGGTCTGCTTTACCACATACTGTCCATATTGCAGCTTCCTGACCTGTATGTAAGTTTCTCTTGAGAACAATGAGAGGTTTTGGGATTCCCATTTGAAATTTATTGAGGAAGGTTGGGTTATCACACAAGGGGCTCACTTGAAAAGTTTGCTGAAACCCGCTGATGACAATAAACTAAGCAAGCACATAACTGGATGGCAAACTTCCTGCAACAGTGAGTAACCAGAACTTTCTGGTAAAAAGACACTTCAGAACCGAGAAACTACAGTAAACTAAACTAAAAATAGATAATCAATTAAATATGTACAGAAAATAAGATTTAAATTTGCATGTAAACATACAAAGATGCTTATGTAAACTTAAATGCAAGTGTTTTTGTTTTGATACCACTATTTGTTCCATTACTGATTTGCTTTGCCTGCATAACCGGACACTCTACATGTGATCCATGTAATCCATGGAATGTAAATATGCATTTTTAAAGATTTGAATATCATGCATATGAATCTCTGTGGGGAATGTAGACTGCCTACCACAGGGTATGTTTTATTATTTGCATAGTACAGGAGTAGAAAACCTATATACTTCTCCTTAAAAACAAAAACAAATGCAAGGCTCTTAATAAGCAGAAAGACAACTTGATGTAGTGGTTAATGACACTGGGCTACAAAGCAGGAGACTGTAAGTTCTAGTCATGCCTTAAAGGACAAAGCCAGATGGGTGACTTTGGGGCAGTCACTTTGTCCCCATCTTAGGAGGAAGGTAATAGCAAACCACTTCTGAAATATGTTGCCAAGGAAACTGCCTGGACTTGTCCAGGCAATCACCAGGAATCAAGACTGACTCAAAAGCATGCATGCATGCATGCATGCACACAAAGACATACAAGCTATAATGACAGCTATGAACTGTGCACCATTTAAACTCACATACATCCCTCTACGCATGCAGTTCCAGCATTGGAAATTAACTGCTGATGACAAAATTGGACTTTATTTCCTTTTACAGCCCCTATTTTTATGATAATGACATCTCTTGATTGATATACTCTTCCAAACAATTATACCTCACCGTCTCTGGAATTGCGTCGATTCAAATGTCATCCTTCCTTCTCTTGCTTGGATTTCGAGAATAGGGCTGGCGCATAAACAAAGACAGTGGGAAAACAGCCAAACAGATTAACTTACTGTAAATGTTTTTTTTCTCCTGGAAATGGGGGGAAAGAGCAAATATCAAAAAGCAGGCATTTAAGTTACATACTTGCCCCAGGCAGGTCTAACATGCATGCAGAGTCACTGCTACTATCATAAGCGCCACACCACAGGAAACTACTAACACTACCAATGTCCAAAACAATCTCGTCTTTCCCGCATTCTCAGTATAATTGCTCTAATGAACTCACACAGCATTAGAAAAGTTTCCAGCGTACTGTAGTAATTCACTATTAAAAGCAACTGGCTGCATACAATGGAGTCCTGTGTTTCCATCCTATTAAGAAACCATTTCATCACTACCTGGGCAGTAATGGACAGTATGGAGTAAATGACAGGCACTTGCAGGTGGAAAGTTATCTACAGCTGGCTATAAAATAGGATATAATTCTTGTCAGAGACAGATTAAGACCACAAGGTGTACTTCATTCATAGTTTTAAGTCTCCCTGAAGGATTATTCACCCATTTTCATTAAAGAGGACTTGTTTTGCACCTGCATCAGGTTTAAAGTCTGCTTCTTGAATGGTGCCAACAGACCAAATGATCACGTTAAAATAAAATTATTGTAGTAGCCTCTGGCTTGGGTGAGTTATATGTCTGTATGTGTATATTTATATCTGACCAGGTTGAAACAAACACCACATTCTAAGCTTGGAAATGAAAGCTGAATGCTAATTTATTTCTCTTCATCTATGTTCAAATTCACATCCTTGTAGAATCCTGCTTCTCCGGCCTTTCACTCACTTTAAAGACCTTGTTGTGTAAGGTCCTTGTGACCTTCTGACAATGACAAAGATTGGGATCCAAAAAGATGCATTTCATGAGTGGTAATAGTTTGTCCTCATGGACTAGGAGGGTTATGCCTTTTTCATTTATACGCTCCCTTGTTCAGTTTTTAAAACTGTTCTTTTGTGTCCTCCAATTCCTACAGACCATTTATAAAATATACCTGGAAATAAAAAAGCATAAGAATGATATCCTGTTTCAGAAATGAAATTCCAATTGTATAATATTTGATTATATTCAGTGCTTTTCCTGGCTTTAATCTTAATTTTAAACACCAGTGCCCCTTATTTGAGTCAATATTGGACTTAAAAATGAGTATTTTTTCTCAAAGATTGGAAAATATACAGTAACTTTAGCAGGTAAGCATTGTTCACAAATTGAAACAAAGAGAAGAGAAGAAAGAAGAGAAGACCGATGAACAGCTTAGTGTTCTTTTCACATTTTCCTTTGTGTTTGTGTGTGTGTGTGTGTGTGTGTGTGTGTGTGTGTGTGTGTGTGTGTGTGTGTGTGTCTTTTTGTTATTGTGTGTGTGTGTGTGTGTGTGTGTGTGTGTGTGTGTGTGTGTGTCTTTAAGTCATTGATGACTCATCGTAGCTGCCTGGCCTAGTCTCTATAATTTTCTTGGAAAGATTTTTGGAATTGTTTTGCCGCTGCCTTTTTCCTAAGGCTGAGCAAGCGGGACTGGGTTAAGGTAACTCATCTGGCTCTGTGCCTAAGGCAGGACTAGAACTCACACGCATTAGCAAACCAAAGTGAAGCTAAGACTGAACGGGTACCAAGGCGAAGCATCCCATATAGCGTTGTGCCAAGAATTAAGAGGTGCTGCCTATTGCCTGAAGGATTGGAATCTGTTTCTGAAGAGAACTAGATGAAGACTTGGGAAAAAAGCAGGGGGAGAGCTTAGTCAGATAAGGATCAGGATGATTGTATCACAACCTTTAGATTGTGAGTAAACTAAAACTGAGAACTAGAAAAAAGAAATGTGAATGGAGAAACATAGGTCATAGGCACAACACAGAATACTTAGGAAGTCATAACTGTGTCTGTATTTGGTCCAAAGATGGTTCTGAGGAACCAACATCTACCAGGTTCATATCTGATTTCTTTCAATGGAATTTGCATACAGTATATTATGCACTTATGCTTTAAATATGTGAAACTTGGGATAACTATGTTTTCCAGTCATGCACTCTAATGTTACTATATTGTGCTCAAAGGTTGAGTGTACAGACTTGTAGTACCCACCAATTAAAGGCTAACAACTGTCATGACTCAACTGCATTCATAATAAATTTGAAGGGTAATATGAGATATAATTTAATTACAGATCCAATGCCTCTTCATGCATTATAACACGGTTAACATGAAAACGTTTTGAACTAAAGATTGGTGCCCTTTGGTGTGTGTGGGTGTGTGTGGGTGTGTGTGTGTGGGTGTAGAGAGAGAGAGGGGGGAGGGAGGGAGAGGGGGAGAGAGAGGGGAATGGAATGGAATGGAATGGAATGGAATTCAGCAAGGTTGGGGGGGGAGGGGGGGGAGAGAGAGAGAGAGAGAGAGAGAGAGAGAGAGAGAGAGAGAGAGAGAGAGAGAGAGAGAAGAGTACTGAAAGCAAAGCACTTTCCCCTGTTTGTGTCTCTTTCTATTTCAAATGTTAGCTTAATATGATCTAGCTTCCTCTAAAAAGACCTTTGAGAATAATGTCATTAAATAAATGGCCATCATCAGTTTATGCAGTAAGTGGATCAATTGATCTGTGAGGTAGCAGTAAATCATGACCCATATATTATAGATAATACATTTATTTGGTCTTCTGCTTTTCCTTCTTTCCTTACAAAGATCCTGTGACAATGGCCTGGGTTAATCATTATCTTATGAACTGTTCACTGTTGAAACACCTGCTGGGAGGTAGTGAACTGGGACAATTGTGGCTCAAATAATATGTTGGTGAAGATTTTCAATCATACAAGTAGAGTTGTCTGGAAGTTGAGTCATGGCAACTGGAGTTTTCTTTTTTGGTTTGAAACATTTCGCTGCTTACCCAAGCAACTTCTTCAGTGAAGCGGAAGTTCCACAATGTCGTTATTGAGTTATAGCAGGGGTGTCAAACTGAAGGCCTGTGGGCCGAATCCGGCCCATGGGATGCTTAGATCTGGCCCACAGGGCTGCTCTGGAAACGGTGAAGGACCGGCCTGCAGTGCCTCTGCCAGGGAAAACGGAGCTCGGGAGGGCTGCACGCAGCCCTCCCAAGCTCCATTTTCAGCTGCAATGGCTCCGTTTTTGGCTCAATGGCTCCATTTTTGGCTGCAATGGCTCCGTTTTTGGATGCAAGGGCACCGTTTTTGGCTGCGAAGGCCTCCTGCAGCCCTCTGCCAGTGAAAACGGAGCTTGGGAGGGCTGCACGCAGGCTTCATTTTCACTGGCAGAGGGCTGCAAGAAGCCTTCGCAGTCGAAAACGGAGCCCGCAGGGCTGCGCACAGGCTGCAGGACATCGAGCTGGCCATGCCCACCCTCACCACACCCACCCCAGCCATGCCCACTCGGCCCCCAAGGTCAAACACAACCCTGATGTGGCCCTCAATGAAATCAAGTTTGACACCCCTGAGTTATAGGAATTGTAAATAGCATGGTTGTACATAAACCCATATAAATTTATTATAATATTGAGAGCTTTCATTGACCGTTTGTGCCAGATCTGGAAATTGACTCATGGCTACTGGATTACTTTTCTTTTTTTGGTTTGAAATGTTTCGCTGTTTATCTCAGTAGCTTCTTCAGTGCTACTGCAGTGAAGAAGCTACTTGAATAAGAAGTCAAATGTTTCAAAGCAAAAAAAAAAAAAGACAAGAAGTTCAGTCGTCATGACTCAACTTCCAGATCTCGCTCAGACAGTGGATTTATCTTATTACTGTAGAAGTATCCACAAATCAGGACATCCATTTGTTTTACAGGAAGGAACAAGTTAGTTAGATATTATTAGTTAGTTAGAACCATCAGTTAGATATTGTTTTTGATGTTTACAATCTGATCACTTTGCACAGATTGTCAGATTATACTTCCCTGCTTATTCTTTTAAAGTAATCTTCATTCTTGCAAAGCCTGGATTTGAATTCCTAGAAGTATGAAGTGCCTGGTTTCTCCAGGCATCTTGCTGGGTTTGGTATCATTTTACAATTGTGAAAAATATGAGTATCTATTTATCTACTCACATTTGCATGTTTTCAGACTGCTAGGTTGGCAGGAACTGGGGAAGGAACAGGAGTTCACTCCCTCATGTGGTACTTGGGTCTTGAACTGCTTTGGTCGACAAGCCCAGCATCTTAACCGCTAGTCCACCGCACCCCTTCTAAAAAGAGATATAGCTGAGTTCAAATAGATATCAGGATAAGGCCAACCAAAAGAGTGAAAGGGTCATGCTTTATGCACTCTGACTTATTTCTAGTGTAATCTTAACCCAAAACAAAACTTCATTTAACCAAAGTTGCTTCTTCCCAAGGGAATCTGAACACAGAGAGCCACACTTTGTTGCTGTAGATATGATTGCTCTTCATTTAGGTGACAAGTCTGTGTCTGGGATGTGACCTTTCAGACTCCAAGTGGAAATTCAAATGACTTTTTTTATCTAATAAAAATAGCCAAAATAAATGGTCAGGGAAATAGAGTTGCAATTATGCCACTTTCCTAACATGAAAAATTGTAAAGTAGAATGAAATTTTACTGGGAAATTGTTGAGTCCTTTCGTGCCTTAATATCAAGGAAGAAAGCAAAAGTTCTCCCTTCTTCTTTCTCCACATCATATATCATTTGATGATCCATCTCACTCATCTTTGCTTTGAGCTAAAAGATCTCAAATGTTATAACCTTTCCTTGCAAGAGAATTGTGCCAGCTTTTGTTATCATTTAAGTTGTCCATATATGCTCTTGTGGAAGTTCCACAATATCTTTATTGAGTTACAGGAATTGTATATAGCATGGTTGTACACAGAGTGATATAATCTATGGCACAGTGGTTAAAATGCAGTATTGCAGGTTAACTCTGCCCACAGCTTGGAGTTTGATCCTGACAGGACTTAAGGTTGACTCAGCCTTCCATCCTTCCAAGGTTGGTAAGATGAGGACCAGATTGTTGAGAGCAATATGGTGACATTGTTAACAGCCCAGAGAGGGCTGTAAAGCATGTAGGGTGATATACTGTATAAGTCTATGTGCTATTGCCATTGCTATTATGTTGACAGCTTTCTTTTTCTTTCCTTTCTTAATGATTCCCACAATAGAATTTGCCTTTCCAACAACAGCAGTAGACTATATCAACATTTTCATTACACCTCACTTACAAATAAATAAACAAACAAATAAATAAATGCAAATTCTCCTTTGAGGAGCCCGCTGCTTCCTAATCCCTATCTTTTCATTTGTAATCAGATATTGATTCAAAAGAGGACTTCTCCTCTTAATCTTCAAAGTTCTCTGAATTAAAATTAAAATTCAGCTCAAGAATTTCTTCCTGAAACCTGCTGACTACATATTTGTCAACATTATCTGAAATATTGGTAAGTTAGGACTTACTCTTGCAGAAACCACACTGATTCTATCCCAGCAAGATTTGCCTTTCTTACATTTGATTATTTTACTAATTCCAAGGCTCTTTATCAATTTATTGAAAACTAACCAGCTGTACAACTTTCTGGAGTTTATCAATCAAGCTACAACATTACTTGTTACCATTTGCCTTAATTTCTAAGATTTGTTTCCTGAAAGTATCCATTCAAATACCGTGTTTCCCCAGAAATAAGACAGGGTCTTATTTTCTTTTGACCCCCAAAATATGGCCGTGGCATTATTATCGGGGGATGGGGCGGGGCAGGCCGCGAGACGCGCATCTTACTGGAGTCTGGCAGTTCCGTCGTGTCTGTCGGCCGGTCTGTGCAGGGAAACACCTTGCACAGTAAAGAAAAACTTCTCGTGAGTGCGAGCAATTAACAACTTCTTGCACTCGTGAAAAGTTTTTCTTTACTGTGCGAGGTGTTTCCCTGCACAGACCGGCCAACAGACACAACGGAACTGCCAGACTCCAGTAAGATGCGCATCTCGCGGTGGGGCACAATTTGGGGGTGGCAGGTGGGACCGGCCGAGAGATGCGACAGAGCTGCCAGACTCCGGTAAGATGCGTGTTTTCGGGGAAGGGCGTATATTTACGCCCACCCCAAAAATCAGGCTTGGCCTTATTTGCAGGACATGTCGTATTTTCGGGGAAACATGGTACTAGCATTTGGCCTATATCTTCACTAAGGAGAGACATGATAAATCAATTTAGCTTACCTGAAATTCTCTTTTCTTTCAGTGCTTCTTTCATTTTTATATTATCCAAATGTCCAATTGCCTACTTGGCCAGTTTCCAGCTTGTAATATGGTTTTTTTAAAATTATTAGTCAATGTTATTAAGGTCACGTGATCCTCAAAATAGCAATCTTCTCCTCTCCTAGCAATATTCCTTTAATATTGGCTTACATTTATATAGCACAATTTGTTCTTTTTATTCAAAAACTATTTTTATTTTCTGAGGGAAGCTTTACTTTATGTAATAACTTCCCTGAGACTGTTAAAAAACTATGGACACAGATTTTTTTTCTATTTTGGCAGTTGGCCTTATTCCCAGGTAAGCATGCATAATACTACAAAGTAAATTTCCTTACTAATTAAATGTATTAATTGTCTTACACATTTCTCATAATTAACCAAACATCTTTTTCATCCCAGGATCATCTCTCCTTGGTCCAGTAACATTTTTATAGACATAACAGAAGTTATTAGTAGTAGAAGTTGCATCATAGAAGTACCATGCTCAGTATTATCTATATTGGTTGTGGAATTCCTACGTTTCTAACATGATCTTTTTTTCCAGAGACAATAATGATGAGGTATCTACAAAAAAAAGCCACCCAGAATCACCCCAGACAGCGAGATGGGTGGCATATAAATTTAATAAATAAATAAAAATAAAAATTATCCCTCAGCTAAAGGAAAGATGTGTAAATTAATGTGAGAAGCTGTATATCCAAATATATTTTATTCTTTATATTATTTCCATCTTTCCTTAAAACATTAACAGAATCCACAATGGACTGAGAATCAGCGTCTCCACTAGATAATTAACAGTGAAGCTGAAATGAAATTAATCAACTAAAAATAGCAAATGGGGGAAAATCCTTTATCCAACTTCCTCCAACTCCCAAATAAGTTACCCAGACCTAATCCACATATCAAAGGATAAGATCTGCAAACACAATAGAGTTAATTAAATTAGATTTCCCAGCAGAACTGCATGTTCACAAGAATACATACCTACCTACACACACACACACACACACACACACACACACACACACACACACACACACACACCTCAAGTGTCACCCTAGAATCAGCATGTAGACAGTTCCACACCTGGACAAGCTCCCCCTATAAAAGGACGCTGTACCTCATTTTTCTGCAGCTGCCCCTAAAGGCAAATTATTTGCTTTTAGGAATAAACATTTCTTCTTTCCTCACAGCTGTCTGGATCTCATTTTTATTTATTCATGCGTAACCCTGGCTCGAGTTGAAACCCCAAATCATTCTTCTGACATTACATATAAACTTAATTTATTCACACGACAGGTGGACTCAACATCATGTCAAACAAAGTGGGTCTAGTTAAAGATTTTTGCATATCTGTAGTTTACTCTTCTCTAATATAGAGAGTGTCTAGAGCAGTGGTTCTCAACCTGTGGGTCGCGACCCCTTTGGGGGTCGAACGACCCTTTCACAGGGGTCACCTAAGTGTGCGCTAGCCTGCCATTTTGGTGCCACGCCCCCTTTGTCACCTCATCGCGTGTGGGGAGGGGGCGGGGAGGGGGTCATGGCGGCGGGGCGGGGGTCGTGACATTAGGAAGGTTGAGAACCACTGGTCTAGAGTTTCAACAGGAGCGACTGTCTAGAACTGAGATGGCGAACCTATGGCACGCGTGCCAAAGGTGGCATGCAGAGCCCTCTCTGCGGGCACGTGTGCTGTTGCCGGCTGCTCTTCTGGTTTCTGGCACACACATGTGCACCGGCCAGCTGGTCTTCACAGGTGCCGGAGCACCAAAAAACGGCCTGAAAACAGCCAAAAAACCCGGCCCAAAACCAGGCCATTTTCCGGGCCCTTATAGGGCCATTTTCAGGTCATTTTTTGGGCTGTTTTCAGGCTGGTTTTCGGGCCATTTTCAGGCCGTTTTTGGCCCAAAATAACAGCCTGAAAACAGCCAAAAAATGGCCAAAAATGGCCAAAAACCGGCCAAAAAACAGGCATATGCGCACCGGCCAGCTGGTATTCGGGTTTCCGGTGCTGTGCGCACACATGCACGCGTGGTCTGGTTTGGGCACTCTGCGCCAAAAAGGTTCGCCATCACTGGTCTAGAACCAGAGTTAGTCAACATATGATCTTAAATGTTATATCTTAAACAGTTCCTTAGTGTCAGTTATATGAATTAACACATTCTTTTAGCTTTTATTGATGGACAGTAAACATACATACTAATTTAGAAAAAAATTGGAATAAAAACATTGATAAAACTTGATGTAAAACCATTTTTCCATTCATTTGTAGCATGGATATATACAGTGCTATGAAGGGGCACATATGCTTCCAAAAACTTCCATCTTTAGACTTGTTTTTCCTTTCTTCTAGCAAAAAAAAATAGACTATGTTTCCATTATGAATTCACCTGAAAGAATGATAGAGACAAAACAGAACCTGCAATAAGGATTGTGCTAAACCTCTAAGCTAGAATTTTAATGGATCCTTACCAGAGGTGGGTTCCTCCTGGTTTGGACCAGTCCGCCCGAACCGGTAGCAACCCGTTGGTGACATCACAGTGACATCACGGAGCCAGTTCGGTCGGTGCCAGTCCATGGACGCCGCCATCTTTTTTTTGGATTTTTTTTTATTTTTTCTTCTGCACATGGGCAGAAGCCAAGTTTCTGTCGCCATCTTGTTTTCGGCTTTTTGGATTTTATTTTTATTTTTTGGCACCGCGCGGGAGGAAGCGAACCGGCAGCGAGGTAGGTTAGAATCCACCCTTGATCCTTACCCATAGTTGGAACTGAATTCCGATTTTAAAACTTTCACAATAAGGGCAAACACTCAGGTGGATATATCTTAATTTCATGAATAATGGGAAATGTTTAATTATCCTCTTTTGCACCTCTCTCCTAGTCCTCAAAAAACACCAATAGTCATTGTAAGCAGTATTTGCTGGATTGCTATTTTATTTCCTGCTACATGCAGACTAATCAACACAACAACAACAAGAACAGACAGTTTAGGGGTTATAATCATGGTTTTCTGCTATACAAATGAGCCATGACAAACTTCAGGACTTTCCTGCATCTTCCTTTTTTGCACTAGAGATGAGATTAGAAGCATTCTTCTCAATATAAAAGCATTGTATTTCCTGTATTTACGGTACTTTGAACTTGGGAAACTGGGATGTATTTAAATTATGGCTTCAGACAAGATATGATTTGATCCAGGCATATCGTTACTAATCACATTTTAAATAAATTGTCACTTGCTGCATTTGGACATCTATGAAAAATGGGGATTGCGAAAGCTGTCATTTTCTGCCCATCAGAAAAAGGCAATAAAAGGGATGATAAGATAACATAATAGAAACATAATGGTTTCCTTTACTTCTAAATTGGGCCACTGCTACAGTATTATACTGTAATCAATGCAAGATTGCTATCTTTAAATATGAAAACATCAGCAGCAATAGCTTACCTCCCATTTAGGCAGGCAATGGCATGAAAAAAAATTGATCCTCCTCTCTTCTTTGGTATGGGTTTTGTAATCTGTCAGCCAGACCACCCGTATTCCATATAGCAATAGCACTTAGACATATATACTGTTTCATAGTGCTTTACAGTCCTCTTTAAGCAGTTTACAAAGTCAGCATATTGCCCCCCAAACTCTGGGTCCTCATTTTACCGACCTTGGAAGGATGAAAGGCTGAGTCAACTTTGAACCGGTGAGAATCAAACTGCCATACTACTGGCAGTCGGCAGTCAGCAGAATTAGCCTGCAATACTGCATTCTAACCACTGTGCCACCACGGCTCATAAGTAATACTGTAATCTCCTTTATTGCTGACTTTTAGCAATATCATACCTCAGCAGTGTTTTGAATTAGGGCAGTTGCTCAGGACCTGTTTCTGGTAACTCACTACTGTATTTTTGGATCCCACCTACACCAGCTGTATGCAACTTCTCATCGCTTCCTGATCTTTGCACTGATGGAAGCTGGACACAAAATACAGGGATTCTATTATTGAGACCTGCAAACCTCTGTTTTGTGTCCCATGTTGTAAAAAGAACACATTAACTCTGGCCTATTGTAGTTGCTGGCCTTTGATTCGTACAAAGGTAATCAAGGCACATCTTCACCAATGGCACATGTTAGTTTTGAAATGGGATGAAATTGTTTCCTGGCACCTTGCAAATTATGCAAGGTGCCAATTAAACAATGTCCTACCTGTCAATGACTACTTCAGCTTCAACCACAACAATACACGAGCACACAATAGATACAAACTTAATGTAAACCGCTCCAAACTCGACTGCAGAAAATATGACTTCAGCAACAGAGTGATCAATGCCTGGAATTCACTACCTGACTCTGTGGTTTCTTCCCCAAACCCAAAAAACTTTAACCTTAGACTGTCTACTGTCGACCTCACCCCATTCCTAAGAGGTCTGTAAGGGGTGTGCATAAGCGCACCAGCGTGCCTACCGTCCCTGTCCTACTGTCCTATTGTCTTCATCTATCTGTATTCACTTTGATTATGTTTATGATTATACCTATACCTGCTATCTTGTACATGTTTGACAAATAAATAAATAAATAAATAAATAAATAAATAAATAAATAAATATTGAGAGAGGTGTGGAGAAGCTCTGCAGTTTGTTTTAGAGCAATTTGGGATGATTTGGAACAGTTTTGAAATGCAAGTGATGCATTCTAAATTTTTTATAACCGACACACTCAAAAAAACAAACTGGGACTTCTCCATCTGAGATTGCAGAGATCTAGTTTTTGTTAGTTCATCTTTCCTTACAGGAAAATGATCTTAGCATGTTGTGGAGGTCAATGGGCACAAGAGCCTCACGTTGTGGCAAAAATGGTACACAATGCCTTCAGCCTGGCTTTGGATTGAGAGATCATCCATAGAGAAAATAAATGCTGTTATTAATACAGTGCATAAAGTAATTGTAAAGATGATTTACAATAGCACTGAAGTTTTCCACTTTTGTAAATGCAGAACAATATAAATAATTGTGGGGAATACAAGGAACATATGTAACTCTTGTTTATTGTGTTATAACTTTAATGTACCATCCACTAATGCCTCCATCATTGTCTTGACCTCACAATGTCGACATTGCTTTCAACAATTTTTATTCTAATCATCAAGCTAGCCAATGATTGATCTATATCTGAAATCCCCCCCCCCCAAAAAAAAACCCTGAGGTCTTTATGCCCAGACATTTTACCAACATATGCATCAATAGATAGTGAACCAGCTGATTGTGCTTATCATTCTTACTAATACTGGCCTGCATCTGCAATCACAGAGAAAAGTGCAGCTTTATAAGCTTTACTATTTGTTTTATTACAAGTTAGAAATAATGCTAATGCATTCATTCTGCATAGCATAACTCAGGTATTTTATTGTTCCTTTGTTCATGCTTCATAATAGAGAGAAAGAGAGCTGAGGTCAGTGTGACATTGATAATCCTATCTAGCACTGGTCTCTAAATTTTAACTTTCTTTGGACAACCCATTCTAGTATGCCTCAAGAATTGGGCCACATTGGAAATGAGCATCATGGGTCATAATATTACTTTTTATGTGAGATCATCCCAAGGACTGATTTACTCAGTTACCAGTTTCTCCTTTTCTTCCTGATTTTTTTTTAAAAAAAACCCAACATGTCCATCCACAGATTTAATCTGAATTTGGAGAGTAGTAGAGTCATTTACCCTGAACTTAGATTTGCTTTGTGGTTATATAAAAATATTTTTTAAAGGTTATGTTAGCATTTTGGAAATGGATCAGGGGCTGGTATGATCCATTTAAGACAATGAATACTTGTTTTTATCAGCACCCAGGGTTCACTCAACTAATCTCTTTCTGTGAAAAATGTTGAGAGGCCAAGTTAGCATAAGAATTACTGTCATGGCTCTTGGCCCCTTTATTAATCATGGCTTACATTCTGTTTGGGGTGGTGTACCTGGTGGTTTCCTGTAACTAAAGAATTCCCTTCAGTCTATAGAAAAATCTTTTTAATATACCATTCTATGAATGTTGTGTTTCTGATTGTTTCTGAATAACTTAATACTATTCTTTTTTTGGACTTTCTATATTTGCCCTGTGTCTTCAGGGGAAAAAAAAAATTTGGGAGCTTTTCTACTTTCTTCTTTGACTGTTTTGTCAACATTTGCTTCTGTGTGATCTTGTGTAAAATGCAGGTTTCTTTTCATCACTGCTGCTTGGAGCTATTATTTTAAGCTTTGGCTAATTGGCTATCCTCAATTCTGACTTCTATTCCATTTCATTTCTCAGAACAGGAGATTGTTTCATACCTATGACCTTGAAGGAGTTTAAAGCACATGTTGTTCTGGACCAGGATTCAATAAAGCATATTTTGTATCTGAGTGGACTGTAGAAATCCAGCCAACAGTGGCTTATTCTGTAAACCATAGTTTAAAAAACCTGGCATAATGCGATCTAGTAAGCCAGACATTGTGTTAATGGACATTCTTGTCATTTCTGTTAGATGCAATTAAACTGACTGAACGTCTACAAAGTGTGTTTGTAAAATGACTGGGAGAAACAGGTAGGCCCACTACAGAAGGAAAAATTGAGGTTCCCAATCCATGAGCAGGTTCCCAAACCATGAGGAGGTTTTGTGCATCTAGTTGCCCAATCTGACTGCATATGGAAGCCATCTTCCCTTTGCATCTGAGTGGAGCCCAAATCAATGCCCTTCCCACCATTATTGTCAGGCTTGCAAAGTAGTCCAGAGAAGAAGCAAAATCAGAAGAACTAACTCCCACTTTATTGTAAAGTTACATTTCAATAAAGTACATACCTGCCCCTGCCACACTCAGTTTTACAGTCCACGAAACTGGGAAGGGTTCCTTCAGATATATTTCTCATATTCCCATTCTTTCTGAGGACTCAGCTTATGCTCATCTGACCATCATCTAATCTGCAGTTCTTCCTCCTGTCTCCCATGGCCATTCACACATATCATTACTATGACTTATTGCAATCTATGCTCCATTGTTCCCCCACAAGATCCTGGCATGAAGAGTGCTAAGGATCTTAAATGTCCCTGCTATGCTGCCTCCTGTGAGGGTTGTTAAAGAAGGATCTGTAGCTATTGGGGAACCAGGGTGGGCAGGGCCAACTTCATGACAAATACTGGAAGGATATGAAGCCACTTTGCTTTGCTGGCTGAGGAATTCTGGGAGTTGAAGTCCACAAGTCTTAAAGTTGACAAGGTTGGAGACCCCTGAGTTAGAAGCCACCAATGGCAGCCATGATTGTTGGGCAGCCCCTGGCAAGATGTCACAGTTAATGGTGACAATTCCACTGTGCACTGATTATATTTAGGAATTAGAAAACAATACCTGTGTAATATTTCACTCATTACTCCTGTAGTAAAAAAAATGCCTAAAGCATTCCACACAAAATCATCTCAAATATCTCTTGAAGATCTCCAGAAAATTAAATCTATATTGATGTTAAATTTATTAATAAAAAGCATTTTATTGGCTACTGTTCATTTTCTTAAAAATTCTCTACCTTTTCAACCTAAAACTGTATAATTGTGTAGGTATATTTCTGAGTAGAACAAATGTATTTATGAAGCCATGGGATCATATGAATAATATAATTGGGTTTATATTATACATACAGTCTGACATCTCACTTTTTATGGTCTGGAACCATAAATCAAATGAAAAATGAGATCTTGTTTTGACAATTTGAATAGAATCTATGAATATTTAGGGTTTTTTTGTTATACAGAATTATGTTCACATTGTACATGTGTTTTTGTATGTAGATTTTGTATACCTCTTCTATACCTTTCCACATACTAGTTACATGTCAAAAATGTTATCAGTGTTGAGACTCTATTGATCATATGTCATGTTTTCCAATATTATTTCTATGGTATGCTTGCCACCATAAGTATTCTGTGAGATTTTTGCAGATCTTTTCAAATGATGAGCCTCCATAATAGTAGAGATACCTTGTTGGAACTGCTTTCATTTAGTTTCTCTGGCCGTCCTTTAAAGGAACATTATTATTGATCTAAATTTGTGCTGCTCCTCTCCTGATAGATCTTCAAAAGAAGAAGAGAAATTAGTTGCATCTTTGATATCAACAGCACTAGTCACAAAACTGTCATGAACATAAAAAGGGCCATTCTCAAACATGAAAGATCCATGGCTGTCATTGCAGGCTGGCAGGGAGAAATCAGGAGGAAAGGACCATGAAATTATCTTATTTTATCTATCTTCTCTGAGTTGATCGCCACTAAAGAATTTGTACTAATTCGTTTCAGAAATGAGCATGATCGATCATAATGCAATCTCCCACAACCACTTTGCCCTCCAGATGGGCAGGTTTCATTTCCCAGCCAGTATGACCATTGCTGCAAATTGAAGTTCACCCATCTGGAGGACACCCAAACTGGGGAATGCTGCTTTGGTGCAAGCTGGAATTACAAAGAAACAGTCTCTTCTGTTCTGTTCTGTTCTGTTCTGTTCCGTTCCGTTCCGTTCCGTTCCGTTCCGTTCCGTTCCATTCCATTCCATTCCATTCCATTCCATTCCATTCTATTCTATTCTATTCTATTCTATTCTATTCTATTCTTTTCTTCCAGTATAAACTAATTAAGACAGTATCACGTTAAAATTAAATTAAAAGTTAAATTAAAAAGCACAAGTCTGCTTTTTTTTAAAACAAAAACAAAAACCTTAAAACCTTTAAAATATGATTTCATATGGTATCATGCTGATAATAAATCTAGCTAAACATTATACCCCGATAAGAACATATTCTTATTCTTCTTGTGCTATATCCATCATCGGACGTCGGCAATCATGTTGGCGATCCTATTTTTATCAACAGCCACATGAAAAAGTGCTGCTGAGTTTTGTCCAAACCAGTCCAGTCCAAACCAGCTTTGTCCAAACCAGTATAAGAACATATACAAACTGAAAAAAAGCTTCAGTTTTAAATATTGAGAGGGAAAAGAATATTTATAGCTCGGAGTTGAACAGCAGGGTCCTTGATGTTTTCTGAGCTTATTTCATTATCAAACTAGGTAACATCATCAGTGATGTTACCTAGTTTATTACTGAAACATCTGCAAGAAAACCACCAGAGACCACCAAGCACCCTGCAATATTGAAGCCTACCTTAATGACATTCTGATAATGCTGAAACTGATTGTTTAAATGACATAACAACAACCCTGTCAGATGGGTTGGGCTGAAAAAAAATGACTGGTCCAAAGTCACCAAGATGGCTTTCACAGCTAAGTCCCACCTGGCTCTGTCTTTGGGAAAGTCTCTCTCTCTCTCTCTCTCTCTCTCTCTCTCTCTCTCTCTCTCTCTCTCTCTCTCTCTCTCTCTCTCTCTCTCTCTCTCTCTCTCTCTCCCCCTCTCTCCCCCTCTCTCCCTCTCCCCTCTCCCTAACCCACCTCAGAGGGTTGTTATGAGGAAAATAAAAGGAGGAAGGTGTGTTGGACACGTTTGCTGCCTTTTGTTATTTGTCAAAAAAAAACCAAACCAATAATATTGATGCCATGGACTGAGGCTTGCTTATAATCACAAATCAAAATTCTGAGTAGATTGACCGACATAGATCTTAAAACCAAAATATTTCATATAGTACTTCAGTTGATCATACCTGAAATGAGCTACTTAAATATTTATTTTTAAAATCTGAATGTGGGAAATTTAGGAACGGTAAAATGAGGCTTTTTAAAAACATTGATTTTACTAGTGCACAAGAAGTCCTACAGATGAAAACTTCTAGGCAAGAGAATACATCTCTTTTCAATAAAGCTATTTTTAACACAAGGCATTACAGCTAAGTTATCTCATTATCTTGACATTTATTATACAACATATTTTAACAACAAGCTTGAAAAGAGAAGCAAAGCCTAGATTCAAGCTCGTGACTTTTGGGAGCTCCCTATCAGGCACTTTATATCCTCTCTGCTTTGACCGATAATCTCTGCATGACCGTGGCAGTTCAAATAAAATCAGTTTCTATGGCTCATGCTATAAGACGAAGGTAACTGTATTGTATCATCTTTTATTCTGTTTTGTGCATTTACAGCACTGGCACTTCATAGCCCTCGGTTGCAATAGCTCTGAACATGGACACGGAACAAAACCACCTTCCCAATTCTGAATTTCTTTCAAGTGAAAAGAAATGGATTTCTTTCAACTAAAACCTGACCCAGATTCATTCAAGAGAGCAAGTTGCAGAAGAAGAAAAGGGAGCTTGCTCCTGGAATCTTCCTTCACTGTTTGTGTTCCAAATGTATTCTTGTTTGAGCTATCCTTTAAGCGGTCTTGCGGCATGAAGCAAATCCTCAATCACGTCCAGAAAGAAGGCTGAAAGAAAAGACCACAGGTTCCTAATATGGTTACCTGTGTTCACACCATTCCTCCTTTTTCTCTTCCATTCATCAACTTGCTTCTCAAGAGCTTTATGCTGTGCCATAAAACTTCAGGTAGCCCTCGACTTACGACCACAACCGAGCCCCAAATTTTTGTTGCTAAGGGAGACATTTGTTAAGTGAATTTTGCCCCCATTTTACAACTTTTCTGGCCGCAGTTGTTAAATGAATCACTGCTGTTGTTAAGGTAGTGACACGGTTGTTAAGTGAATCTGGCTCACCCAATGACTTCGCTTGTCGGAAGTTCGCAAAAGGGGATATCACATGGCCCTGGGACACTGCAACCGTCATAAATATGAGTCAGTTACCAAACATCTGAATTTTGATCATGTGATCATGGGGATGCTGCAACGGTTGTAAGTGTGAAAAACAAGTCATGAGTCACTTTTTTTCAGTGCTGCTGTAACTTTGAATGGTCACTAAGTGAACTGTTGTAAGTCGAGGACTACCTGTACAAAGGACTTCACAGGCCCAGCCTGCCTGAGCAGTGTGCTAAACCCCAGCATGCAGCTTTGCTTCCTCTCTCTCCTTCTTTCCTACTCAGATACAAGCACCAAAGCCTTGAGCTGCATTAGCTTCCATGAAGAAGGTTGTTGGATCACGAACACAGCCTGATGAATTCCTAAGCTAGGCTGAGATAGGTGCAATTTACACAGTAGAAGCCCTCTGTTGAAGTGAATGGAACAATTATGAAAGACAGTGCTCCCTTCCATAGTTATTTTAGATTATAGCGTGGATTTTTAAAAATAAACAAGAAAAATCACGGAAATATAGGGAAATGGCTTTTCTAGTTCAGACATTTAATTTAATTTAATTTAATTTAATTTATAAAATTTATATGCCGCCCAACTCCCGAAGGACTCTGGGTGGCTTACATCATGTAAAAACAATAAAAATAAAACATATAAAAACAATTTAAAAAACCATCCATATTTAAAATAAAACATTCACACAACCATACATGGGCCAATCAGAACCACTATTGGCCCCAGGCCTGCCAGAAAAGCCAGGTCTTAACAGCTTTACGGAAGGCCAGTAAGGTGGGGGTAGTACGGATCTTGGGGGGAAGTTGGTTCCACAGAGTCGGAGCGGCTATTTAAAATGCATTTAAAAAAAAAGAAATCAATGCAATAACAGACATGCTGGACTGATTTATTTGTCTTTTGGCATAAATTTATATTCCAATATTCGGTAGGCAAACTTTGTATATCAAAAAGAAACCTATGCAATTTTAGAGAGCAACCTTTTTCACAAAGAATTGCACCCACATTATCTCTAGGCCATTAACTGGAGGATAGGAACACATTTGTGCATAATTCACATTGTGTGTAATTCTTCACAGTAGTAGAATCTTATTACTTCCCCAGCAAAATATAAATACAATGAAAGCTTTCAGTCATACAAAACACTTATAACCTTCATATTATTTTATTAAGGCTGTAGAATTCTGCAGGCTTCTTTTGAAGGAGATCATAAACTAACCAAACACTCTTTCTTTTAACAGATGGCTTATTCCACAAACCAAGATGTCCTTGCTAGATGACCACAGCATGACTTCAGGGGTGAGATTGGGGGAAAGCTGCTTTTGAGACATCTCAGGTTTTAAAGCTCATCCCATCTGAACCAAACTGGCTTTTGGGAGTTCTAGTCCAGGACACATGCAAAGTGTAAGATTAGAGAAGGTTGTTTTACTTCATAAAGATTGAATCTTATTTTACAATTGCTAATCTAAATTTTGTAGATAACTACGATACAGTAACTATAAAAGGACATAAGTAATATGTCCTTTTATAGTTTATAAAACACTACGAGTTTAGAGTTTATAAACACTACGAGAATATAAAGCAATAGCAATAGTAACAAAGATGCATTTTCTATGGTTGGTGATTTCAGAGAAAACAGAACTAAGAAGTTACAGGATCTTGAGTTCAGATAGAAAAGCTGATTGGGCTTTTGTGACTACTAAGATGACTGTCAGTTCTTCTGCTAATAAGGGGTTGCCACAAAAAAGAGGGAGTCAACCTATTCTCCAAAGCACCTGAAGACAGGACAAGACAAGAAGCGATGGATGGAAACTAATCAAGGAGAGAAGCAACCTAGAACTAAGGAGAAATTTCTTGACAATTAGAACAATTAATCAGTGGAACAACTTGCCTCCAGAAGTTGTGAATGTTCCAACACTGGAAGGTTTTAAGAAGAGATTGGACAACTATGTGTCTGAAATAGTATAGGGTCCTGCCTGAGCCAGGGGGGCTGGACTAGAAGACCTCCAAGGTCCCTTCCAGCTCTGTTACACTGTTATTCTGCTGTGTCTAAAACCACTGATTCCTATAAATAGTGCATTAGTTTAACCATTCTTTTTAGCTGTCTGTCTGATATCACATAAATAAAATACACACATATCAGCACACAACAACAACAACAATAAACACAATGCATTTGATTTTCTTTCTTCCCAAGAGAGAAACTTTTGAGAGATGATAAATAGCAACTGCTAAACAATCCTCAATGTGAAACTATCATGCTTTTATATGAAATACAAAAACAGAGTTGTGAAATTGGTAGGGAAAAGACTTTGACATATATGAGACAAATATATAATAGTAAATCATTGTTCAAGCAACTGCAACAAAGCCCAACTGCTTTAGGAATAGCAGAAAGTCAAACTAAATCTAACTGGAATCTTATCTAACCCATTATTCCATACTACTAAATATATTTGTTTATATATTCAAAAGCATTATGGGCATATAATGAACAATGAGACTGATTGACGGATGATGTTACCTTGTTGGGTAATGAAATGTTTTCCAGCAAAGAGCCAAGGTCAGAGAACACAAATGACTCAACTGATTTGGTAAGTTGGTTATTTTTTTTACTAAGAATTGAGGGACAGCCCAAAGTACGAAGATGGCCCTTTTAATCTTGCTTAACAAATAAGAAGATTCTTTCTGGGAGTCTTTTGTTGAAATGACCCTTTCCTTTCTATTACATGTTTCCAGTTATTTGTAAAATAAGAAAGAAAGAAAAATAACAAAGTACTTGTCAGAGTTATGAACTAAAAAGAAGAAAGCGAAGGAGCTAGCAATAGAGGACACCAGAATTCTCTTATATTTCTACAAAGATGCCTAGCAGCTTTTTCTTTCAACTTCATGAGAAAATTTTGGAAACCAACCACACTGTTTTTCTAAATTAGCAAGTATAATTCAATAGACATACAAGGAGTTTGATAAAATCCTTACCTAAATCAGACTGATTTGAACAGGCTTGAGAATTTTCTGAAACAATGCAGTGCTCTATTAAAACATTTACAAAAAAAATTATTAAAGAGTACAAATTCAGAGGAATAGAAACTAGAGAGAAGATTTGCCTGAAAAAAAAACCTCTTTTGCTTTTCCCGTAACTATAATCATGGTAGCGCTTGGATATAAATATACTGAACCAAGACATGAGTCCCCATAAATTCAAGCTAGACCTTTGATTCAGCTCGCCCCAGTTGTCAGTGCTACAGCAACTACAACTGCAGATTTGAAACAATACAAAACAAAACAAAACAAAAGCATCCTGTCTCTGCAAGGCTCAGAGGCCACAAAAATCTTCTTAATGTAGAAGATTTGCTCTAGGAGCCCAACAGGGTGCCCAGGAACACTGATATGTCCACAAATATCTCTCTTGCTGCCTGCCATTCCTGATGTTTTAGATTAAAAAAAGAGAAAAGTTCAGAAATATGGGGGTGGGGGTGGGAGGGATGCTGCAAAATACTCAACTCCAGCATCATGATTTTTGTGGAAAAGCTGCAACCAAAAGCTTTCTTCCATCCTGGTTATTTCCTGCTTATCTTGGGATTGTGTCCATCTGCTACCCAAAATGCCAAAAATAAAGGTAGGCATCATGCCCCAGCAGAGATGGATATATGCTGGTAACCTATTATTTTATATACAAAATTAGTTATGTCCACCTGAATAGTCATTTAAAGGAAACTACAGCTACCTATCTCCACAACCTCCATCCCAGACACACCAACAACAGCCAAACCTCCTACAACTGACCCCATCCCATTGGGTTCACAACCCCTGGTGATCACAGAAAAGGAAGTGCAAGATCTATTTCACAGACAGAAGCCAGGAAAAGCACCAGGCCCAGACAAGATAACTCCTTCTTGCTTAAAAGTCTGTGCT
>QLTV01012194.1:7263305-7279567 GCA_003457575.1 Thermophis baileyi
ATGAGAATATTAAGTTAAGACATTTATAACATGATGTATAACCGCATGCAGATATGCAATAAACCTGTTGGAATTAACAATGAAAAAACAGCAATAGGAAAATCTCTTCAAGCTCCCATTTTTACAAAATGGCAGCTGTAGCATCTAATCTACTAGAATAACAGAACACAATACTAGAGTTGGAAGGGACCTTGGAGATCTTCTAGTCCAACCCCCTGCTCAGGCAGGAAACCCTATACCATGGTTTGTCCAATCTCTCCTTAAAAACCTCCAGTGTTGGAGCACCCACAACTTCTGGAGGCAAGCTATTCCACTGATTAATTGTTCTCACTCTTTAGTTCTAGGTTGCTTCTCTCCTTGATTAGTTAATCAACTGTGATAGAGAGAGAGAGAAGATTCATCCAAAAGTTACAAATTATTATTTCAGTGTTGCATTCCTTTATGTATTCTACTTCCCAACCCAAGATGATGGACCGTTTCCCTTTTCATTTGTCCATTGCAAGTGTTTGGTTAATTATAAAAAGCAGTTCTATAGCACTTCTATTGTATAAGTTATTTGTTCTGGATTTCTCCGTTCGTTTTGAGCACTGCTTTTAGAACAACTACGCTAAATGCTATGTCCACCTTTGCAAAATAATTTACTGCTTGTGAAAAGTTTTTAGCAGGGAAGAAAATTAAATATACAAACAACCATTCTTCCTCTCTTTTATTTTTTATGTTTTAAAGTTTCTAGTGATGGTTTACGAAAATTTTGTAAAGTCTCAGTAACATGGACCTTACAAGTCCCTTGTCAACAGTGCTTCATTTTGCTCTTGGATTATATGACTTTGGGACAAAAGGTGCCACTTTGGAAACTTGTCACCACACATTATATCCTAATGTAGTTTCTCTCTTTTATTATTCAGTAAGGCATGCATGGACTAAAGGCCTGCCAAGGATGGTCTATATGTGGAAATCCTGCCTTGGACATCCTATTCGTCCTCACTGATTAGGAGACCAGTGCAAACCTACAGTCCTAGGACATAGAAGGTCTCTAGATACAACTTCACACATATTTATGGAGGAAACAGAAACAGGAAGAGAAATTCTGTCTAGCTTGTTTGCTTACCCTTCGAACAGAGATCCTTTGAAGGAATTAAAATGCCAAGCATGTATATAGATCGGCTCTCTGCAGTACAGCCAAACTTGAACTATAGCAAGAAAAAAATGCCAGTGCAATCATATGTTGAAAATGGAGGGGGAAAACAGAGAAAAGAGAATGCATCGAAGACAGAAAAAAGAGTGCCATTGAAGGGGAATATTAGAGGAAAAAGAAATTCAGAGGAAGAAGGCTCAGGGACTGACCATACAATATATTTTGCCACGAACAGCTCAATTATGGAAATTTTGCCCCAGAAAGCAGTGAAGATGACTCCTGGAAGTTGATGACAAGGAATAGTATGAGGGATTAATTTATTTTACTTTTTTCTTAAAATATACGCTTAAGCCAATTAGACAGATAAGACAATCACAAAACATCTTGTGACTTCTATAGATAATAGAGAAAACACAGAGAGAATGCTTAAAGAAAGATTTCTTTTTAAACTTCTCTTCACCTCCCTAGTTGTTTGGATTGGATAACAGATGGTCATTTGATCACAGAGGGAAGATTACTTCTGCCCACCAAGACTCTTCATTTCCTAATCGAATTTTTTTTTAAAAAAAATCCAACTCTTGATAGAATCTCTTACTAGGAACTGTGGGATATATGGATGAGTGATTTTATGGTTTAATAACTGGCTAAAGAACAAGCTGGACAGCATAGGAATGATAAATTCTTCATATATTGATGATAGTACCATGTTTTTTATTTGTATTTAAATGTCCTGAATTAGGAATAAGCAATAAGATGGCCAAGTTTGTTGATGATATGAAACTGTTTAAAGTAGTAATATCAAACATGGATTACAAAAAGGTTGAGGAGGAAGAGGAGGAGGAGGAGGAGGAGGAGGAGGAGGAGGAGGAGGAGGAGGAGGAGGAGGAGGAGGAGGAGGAGGAGGAGGAAGAGGAGGAGGAGGAGGAGGAGGAGAAAAAGAAGGAGGAGGAGAAGAAGGGGGGGGGGGGGGGGGGGGGGGGGGGGAGGAGGAGGAGGAGGAGGAGGAGGAGGAGGAAGAAGAAGAGGAGGAGGAGGAGAAAAGGAATGGAATTTAACCAGACAGTTGACTGAAACTTGGAATTTTTATGAAAGGAAATGAAAATAAAACATCCAGTTGAATGATCACCTTATAAAGCCCATGGAAAGTCTACTTGGTGTACAGTAAACAATTATGGTCACAATACCACATAAAGAATATTGTGATGCTTTAAATATACACACATTCTGTCCAAATGATTAGAGCAGTTCCATCTTCATTGTCGCTTTTTAGCTTAAGTAAAGATGGTTAAGGGTGATCTATATTATCATCGGGGTGCAATGGCTCAGCGGTTTAAGACACTGGGCTTGTCGGCTGGGTTTGTGACCTGAGGGTCACATGACGGGGTGAGCTACCATTACTTTCCCCAATTCCTGCCCACCTAGCAGTTCAGAAGCATGCAAATGTGAGTAGATAAATAGGTACCACTTTGGTGGGAAGGTACCAGCATTCTGTGTGCCTTGACATATAGTCATGCTGGCCACATGATCACAGAAGTATCTTCAGACAATGTTGGCTCCCTCAGCTAAGAAACTGACATAAGCACAAACCCCTAGACATGACTGAACAGGGGAAACCGTTGCCTTTTTCTTTATATTATCATCAGGGGTGGGTTCTGGATCCTTTTGCTGCTGGTTTGCTCAGGGTCATGCCATGCAATCAAAAAATATCTTCTGCGCATGCACAGAAGCAAAAAATTTAAGAATGAAAAGAAATTTAAACTTAAGATAGGGAGTTTAGGACTAATAAAAAGGAGCACTTCTTTCGGCAAACCATAGTTGAACTATGAAACTCACAGTGGTCAGATTTTGTGATAGCCACCAATTTAAAAGGTTTTTTAAAGAATATAAATTCATGAAATGAAAGCTATCAATGGCTATTAGTTTTGTTTGCTCTTTACTGGCTTCGTGTTATTCAGTGCATTTTGTTTCAGATGCTTCAGCAGATGGCAGCACCAAGCCATTCTTCACTGATTTAGCTAACTAAGCAGGGTCAGCTCTGGTTAATACTTGGAAAGGGGACCACCTTGGAAATTCAGGCCTGCAGGTTAGACTTGTAAATTGAAAATAGAATAGAATAAAGCAGGTATTAACCACTTTGGTGTCATGCCAAGAAAACATCATTAATGTGTCTGTACAAGTCAGCAAGAGTAGAATTTGACTAGAAGGTAATTTTACTATTTTTGAGATAAATATAGACAGGAGGCTTTTAAGTAGTCCACAGTGACCTTCAACTATTTTCTCAAAGTTTAATATTGTTAAGAAAATACAACAGATTATACTTTTCCATCTACATGATACTGTGATGAAACAAAATACTAACTTTGTAATGTAGGATTATGAAGTTATTTAAATTAAATGAATGTTGACTGAGCAATGAGGTATGTGAATATATTTTCATTCCAATAAGAGGGAAGAAAAAAATCTTTGTGAAAAAAAACCCTCCACCTTGAGTTTACCAGAGTTTTCACAGTTGGTAGAGTACTATTTTTGTATGGAAATATTTCTAAGGTGCAACTCAGTCTTTGGACAGCCGTAAAGTGCTACATCCTGTAGGAAGTTAGCACCTACCCCCCTCCTAGAGGAATGAAATATTTTAGGAAATATTAAAAAGGCAGAATATTATATTTCCCTGGATGAGAAAAGGAGAAACATGTTTTTAGGCAGGAAACAGACTCACTCTTAATAGCCCTCACCTTTGTCAATGGGCCATTAAGGGCTGAGCCCAGCTCATTCCCCCCACCTTTGTCAATGGGCAGTCTATTCTACATAACAAAGACCTACAGGCAGACCCATCTAGCAAACAAAAACTCAGTAATGGCACCTGGGAAGATTACATCAGCCAAGCCTGGGACACAGACAAAAGCCTACAGAGTTAGCTAAGACCCCCGCCCCCTGGGAGTCTGACAGCCAATGGGACCCAACAGAGGGTATAAAAAACTCAGGGACTCTCAGCAACTCCCTTCTTTTCTTCTTCAACATCTTCGAAGCATGTGATCCCCCTTTTCCCCAGGACCTCAAACCATTTGGTCCTGCTGTCCACCATTAAACCATCTTTCCAAACAGCCTCCATGCTTCCAGTGTCTTTTTCCCCACTTGGAACTGAACCCAGAAGGACATTTCTTCCAACAATCCATCATCCAGAATTTTTTTAGCCAGCTGTAGCCAAACTACACAGATATTTTGTGGAAACACAAAGGAAGACAACATGCATACACACATATTAAAGATAATAATAATACACAACCCACAGCAAAAGACTTGGTGTGATTGTATGCTCTGAGGCTGATTGTATGCTTGGGGCTTGTATGCTATGAGGAAGATGAGAGCTAGAGGTTCAACCATACTGGACAGGTCTCATCAGAGGAGTCAGATGACGAGTGTCTCTCCCATAAACAACATGGTGAGACATAATTTACCGAAGCCCATACCAAATCTGTCATCGCCCAAGTCAACAAGGACTGTGCTACATGTTGGAATTCCTGAACATCTGGTACCAAGTGGACTACAGCACTCAGGCTGAATAACCAGGACCAGGAGTTGATCTTCACCACAAGTATTCACCACACAATACCCAGCCTTCATAATTGTTGATAAGAAAGACAAAAAAGTCTGTATAGTGACCAGGAGACAGCAGAAGAGAAGAGAAGGAACTGGAGAAAACCACAAAATACTAACAACTGCAAAAATAGAAGTGGAACAATTGTTTCAAAAGAAAGCAAAGGTAGCACCAATAGGTGAATTGGATGTAATCCCAAAACATTTGGAGCATCACTTGAACACCATTGACATTGGCAACATACCATCAGTCAATTGCAAAAGGCAGCTTTACTTGGAACAGCTTGCAACAATACCTTTAATATTAAACAATATCTGCCTATCCCCAGTTGTTGGCAAGGACTTAATAGGTGGACAAAATGCCAAATCCAGTCTAAACAACTGGTTGACTATGTGACCAATCATAATAATAGCAAATGAAGTGTTTGCAGAGACAATTGTATCTATTATTATGCTTGGATTACTTAGCATGGATTGGTATGCAAGTAAGATCATTCACTTGAAAGTGTATTTAAAAATTATGCACTCCAGAACAAAAACAGACCACAAGAATGGCAACACTGGAATTCAACATTTTGTGGGACAAAGTTTTTTTCTGACTGAGTTGCCTTTCGCTTTTCACTTTTGTTCAGCTTTTTTCAACCGCAAATAGCCATTAGAAATATTTTTGCCTTATTTAACAAAACGAGGTGGGGGGGGCTCTTTACCCTGAAAGAGAAAACAGAAACAATAATAACAACAATGAAATTACATCTAGATGGCTTCTTCAATAGAGGATTTCCTAATGGGAATTAAAGCTGATATCTCCAGATTTTTTTCTTTGTACTCTTGTATTCACTGTAGGGTAATTTTTGGCTTATTCCCATGCCTTATTGAATGTCTGGGTCTATTGCCAAGTTATGCTGCTTCTGATTTTTTTCCCCCCTCTCATTTCTCTACGTCCCATTATTTTCTAATCTTTTACCACTTTCCTTTGTTTATTTTTATTCTCCTTTTGTTTAAGTTATATAAAGTTATATGATCCTATTTAGCTGAGAGCGAAAAGCTATAGAACCATATCAGAGCCATGTGAAATGTTCCTTTTTTATGGGTTTTCTTTTTTGTTTTTCTTTGATTTGTTTTATCATGCAGCATTTTCCTTTTACATTTCATGGTTTTTCTTTCTTTAACTATTAGGAACTCGTATTCTTTATCCAGAGAGCCAGTCTGGAGAAGTAGTTCAGATGCTTCTAACAATGTTGGCAAGATAACTGCAGGGACCTGTCTAGGTAGCCCTCAAGAATGAAGACTGACTTAAAGGATCTCTCCCCCTACACCCCTCCCCTGCAAGAGAAAAAAAAATCTTTATTTTGCATTCAGGCATTTATCAAACTTTAATTTACAACTCTGTAAACAAAATGAACACTTTTATTACAGGAATGCTTTGTACCATGTAACTAAAACATACAATTTGGATCTTATAAAATATTGCTACTTGAGTGATACATATTTGTGGGCCAAAGGAATACATTTACATAAATGAATTTAGTTAGCCTTAATGTGAAATGATTGAAAGAATCAAGAAACTATGTGAAGTTTTAAACGCTATTCCAAGCATTTAAAGGATGATTTTGCTTTCTTACAGGAGACAGATCTAGTAGAAGATAAAAACTCTGTTTACAGACTGATCTTTTGGAAAGGTCTTTTGACTAATGCTTCAATCAGGGTGAAAGAAAGATTGATAAACATGACTCTTAATGGGTTCAACAAGTTATAACTGACATAACTGGTCATCTCTTAATTCCAGTTAATAAAGCGTGATTTAAAGCTTTATCCAATTTATGATCAATGTTTATGATCCTCAGCATAACTCCTCTGCCATATTCAATGAATATTTGTGTCACATAAATGATATCTGTTATGACCACATTATTGTAGCAGGAGATTTTAATGAGATACTAGATCCTGAATTATATAGGAATACACCCACTTGTAAAACTTGTAAAAGGCACTAATTAGTGAGAACTATAAATAGATCATATATGGGTGAATTAAATTTCATTGATTTCTGGTGTTTGCTGTATCCCAGACAACGGGAGTACTCTTTTTGTCAGTGGTGATTCTGAATTTTTAGACATTTTAGCATTATTTTGACAAATACAAATATATATTACTGATAGTTATATATCTCAGAACATAAACCTAATATACATGCTTAAATATACAAGTACAGCAAGCAACTGAGTAAACTATTTAAATCTGGTATTTGAATGTTTCTGTATTACGTGACAGGAAATTTCAAGCTGATGAATTCTGAGATATTGAAATATTTTAGAGTTAATGTAAACTATGGCTAGCCTTGTAATTTCAAATTGGAGTCTTACTGTACAAGGCTCATATGCTTAGTTGCATTATTGGATGAACATAGTACAAAAACCCTATAGAATGAATACAGTACTAATTTGAAAGACAAACTGATAACTCTTTCAGCACAGATGGCTAGATGTCACACTACCAGCACAAATAGGAAGACTTAACTAACTAAATATATGTTGAATATCTTATCATAAAAAAGGTAAAGGAGTCCCTATGGATTTTGCTCTGCTAACCATTTCCAAATATAAGGGGCGGTGCTTATCTCTTTTTCAAGGACACTGAGCCAGCACTGCCTAAAGACATTATTGCAGTCATGTGGCCAGCATGCTGTCATGGAGCACTGTTACTTTCTCACCAAAGTGGTACCTATTTATCTACTTGCATTTGTATGCTTCCGAGCTGATAGGTTGGCAGGAGCTGGGGTGAGGAGCTCATCCCATTGTGTGGAGCTCAGTCTCGAACCTGGGCTGCTCTCTTTCCAGCTACAATCTCAGTGTCTTAACCATGGAGCCACCATGCTGTGTATGTTATCGTAGCAAGAAAAGAAAGTCATAGACAGAAAAGGGTAAAAGTATACATAAAATTCTGGAGGCCATAAATATTTTTATTTTATTTTTTATTTGTTTTATTTATTTATATCCCACCTTTATTGTTTTTTATAAATAACCCAAGGCAGCAAACATATCCAACACAACTTCTTCCAACACACCTTCCTATTTTCCCCACAACAACTCTGTGAGGTGAATTGGGCTGTGTGTGTGATGGGCCCAAAGTCACCCAGCTCGCTTTCATGGCTATGGTAGGACTAGAACTCACAGTCTCCTTGTTTCTAGCCTGGTACCTTAACCGCTAGACCAAGTTTGTTTTAATTTGTATGTACATAGTAACCTTGAGAACAAATCTAATGAAGAGGCTTTTTTTAATCTAAAAACTGACTTTCCACAGTTGGATTCTCACAATTATTAATCACTCCTTTGATGTGAAGAAGATAAAAAAAATCTTATTTTAAATATGGTAAAATACAAGAACTTGATGGTTTTCTTATAGAGTAGTATGAAACATATATTGATATTCTTATTCCTATATTCTATCAATTTATATAAAGGTATGAAATTGTATTTTTTATTGAATAAAACATATTTCCAGTTATGCCAAGACCTGATAAAGATTTGGATTATGATATTAGACAGATTCTTAAATCCTATCACACCACCACCATCAAGTTTTGTAAATCTTTACTTATCAGTAATAGAATCTTCTTTCTGCTTTAATTCAGCAATATTATAAACATCTCTGTCATCTATGCTTGCCCTCTGCTCTTTCCCAGTAGCCTGTAGGATACTTTCTGATCTGGAGTGGGTCATCTTACAGATTTATGTTGACATTGTTCTGGTGATGAATACCCATTTCATTTTCTTGACAAAATACTGGAGTGGACTGCCATTTCCTTCATTACTGGATTGTATTTAGTTTGATCCTTCATCTGTGATCCGATGTATTGTTAACAGGTTCTCTGGGATTCAGAAGCAATAACACCATATGAGAACTTAAGGCTTTGTTCTAAGGTAGTGTATAAGTATATAACATTATAGCATTCTTATTGTATAGAGATAACAATAAGAAATATACAGGAATACTGAATAATATAGCACAATCCAAGATAGCAATCAAATAATATTAAAAAAAAATAGTTAAGTTATTCAAGAACAAATTAAGACATACGTAGAAAGAACTTGCACTGTTTCTGCCAGTTAGGAAACCTCAGAGAGATGAGAGTAGCTGGACCCCTTCAAAGCCAGCAAACACATAGCACCATCCCAATTATGTCTTCATTGAAGTTCCATCCCATAGAAGTTTCTGACTAGTCTATATAGCCGTGTTGGGGAACTATGGAACGCGTGCCAGAAGTGGCATGCAGAGCCATCCTGTGTGGGATGCGCGGCCTCACTGGCTCCTCTTCCGCATTCCTGTGCACACATGCATGCTGGTCAGCTGGCCTTCATGCACGCGGGAGCGCCGAAACCCAGAAGAACAGCGTTCCGGCGTGCATGTGCGTGCCGGCACCCGAACTTCCAGGTTTCCATCGCGCGCATGCGCGACAGCCAGCTGTTCGTCGGGTGTGCGCCCGCACCGGAAACCCAAAGT
This sequence comes from Thermophis baileyi, assembly GCA_003457575.1. Taxonomy (NCBI): domain Eukaryota; kingdom Metazoa; phylum Chordata; class Lepidosauria; order Squamata; family Dipsadidae; genus Thermophis; species Thermophis baileyi. The sequence goes on from QLTV01012194.1 coordinate 7,272,535, forward strand.
TCGGGTGCTGGCGCGCGCATGCACGCTGGAATGCTGCTTTTCCAGGTTTCGGCACTCCCATCCGCGCGAAGGCCAGTGAGGCCGCGCGGTCCAGGTGGGTTGGTTTTGCGTGCCATTTCTGGCACGCAGGTTGGCACACGGTGACGTAAAAGGTTAGCCATCATTGCTATATAGACTCTGAAACATAATTAAGCACACCTGCTTTTCAATGGTCTCATCTTACTGGATATTACCAAGAACAATCTGTCTTGGAATGCTTGCCCTTCTGCCAAGATTCAGGGTTGAGGAGTGCTTCCAGGAATGAGATCATTAAGGATAAGGAGGCTTCATTTATACTAGGTCGTGATGAGACCATTTTAGAGTTAAGGGGTATCTGTGTCTCAAGATTAATTGCATTAAAGATGTGAAAAATCATTCTACTTACACAGGTATCTTATCAAGGACAGAGGAAAATGAAGTATTGATAGCAATAGCAATAGCAATAGCACTTAGACTTATATACAGCTTTACAGTGCTTTACAGCGCTCTCTAAGCGGCTCATAGAGTCAGCATATTGCCCCCAACAATCTGGGTCCTCATTTTACCCACCTCGGATGGATGGAAGGCTGAGTCAACTTTGAGCCGGTGAGATTTGAACTGCTGAACTGCAGCTAGCAGTCAGCTGAAGTAGCCTGCAATACTGCACTCTAACCACTGCGCCACCTCGGCTCATAGAGGATAGAGGAGAACACTTGTAGCTCAGAGTTATAATGAGGGGCCCTTGGTGGTCTCCGAGCTTGGCTGTCAGTGCATCTAGCACTGATGATGATACCTAGTTTGGGTAATGAAACGTCTGCAAGAAAACAACTAAGCTCAGAAAGCACCAAGGAACCTTCAAATAAAGTACAGTATGTTCCAAATATGGCCCTTTCATGAGTAAAATAAATACTAACTTAATTCTGTACAACATATTCAGCCATGATATAGAAATATAAAATCATATAAAGCTCTGTGTGTCATGCCCTAGGGGAAAGAAGTATACAAGACTAACCAACTTTCCCAAAATTTCCAACTTTCCCAAAATTTCCCAGTTCTGATTGCTTTACAAAATCTTCCCTCCTCTGTTGTATGAAGATGATTGGTATTGATGATACAGTATTTCTTTCCACTGAACTTTTCAATGGTGATCCCCACATTCTATTTTTATTTATTTTTATTCTAGGAAGTTTTATTCCTAGAAGCAGCATTGGTCTTAGATTTGAGCAAACCCTCCCCCCACATCTGCAGATAGGGGTGGGTCATAAGAGGAAGGGTATTCTTCATAAGTATTGTCCTGTAATAATCCCACAAATACACCAAAACCAGCCATGTTTTCAAGGAGTCTTCCTTACTATGTGAGCCAAAGTGGTACACTCCTGGAATTTCAGTGGTGACAATTTGTCAGGACAAATAGAAAGGGGAGGGGGTATTTCTGACCAAATCAAAGACTCTCTTGTAAAAAAAGTGTGTTTATTTTATTTCAAATAAAATTATTCCAAATATGGATAGGGAGGGAGCACATAGCTTGGAAGAATGGTGGAAGTTGGGTGGAAGGGCGGTATCATGGCTATTGCACTTCCTAGTGTTGAGGCATCTTGGGAAAGATTTTGTGGCATGAGGCACCACTGTCCTCTCCACCACACCAAGAAATGAGATTGCTGCTAACAGCCAAACCTGATTAAAATTTGTCTACCTCATTATTAATGTACCTGGATAGTTTACAATAAAGGAACACAACTAATAATAAATATATAAATGAATTTGCTTCTCCCCATGAACTTCACATTCTTCTGCCGGCAACTGTGCTAGGTCAATAGCTGGTAGTATTGTATTTCCCCCCCCCCATTGAAGACAGTTGAAGGGATAAATTACCTAATGGCATCCAATTTCTCTTATAGAAAATAACAGGGAACAGCAGAGAAAATGGTAGCAACTTTACTACAAATCAACTTACCATCACTGAATTTAGTTCTGCCAAGAGCTAAAGTGCAAGTAGAGCTATAATGCAAGACATACCTGAAATATTATGCATGCTATAGTTTCATCTGTGTGGTTTTTTTTTCCAATAACACGTCAATATAAAGGCAAACCACATTCTGGAAATCCAGAAGGATGGGAACTAATAATGCATTTTCACCCTTTTTGGAGGGGACAGAGGTGAGGAGATCTTTTTCTTATTCCAAGACCTCCCATTGATGATGAACCATGGCAGGGCCTAACTGATGTGTTTTGAAATCCCCACTTGGGTGGTTGAAGAAAGCACTGGTGGCTCAGGGGCTTCCCTGCCTTTTCTCAGAATTCATAGGTTGGCAGAAATGAAAAAAATATCACAGTTGAATAAAAATGGCTTTATGAACTTGGGGAATAGAAAATGTGCTGTATTGAAGTCCCGTCATGATTTCTCTACATATGAACATCAGGTCATTTGGACTAATTTTTAACTTATGATGCAATTATAACCATGCTTGTAAAAATTCTGCCTAGCTGTAATAAATCTTTAACAAATTTTTATTTATTCATTTTTTTAAAAAAAAAAAATCCCACCTTTATTATTTTTATAAATAACTCCAGGCGACAAACATACCTAATACTTCTTCATCCTTCTCCTACTTCCTCCACAACAACAACCCTGTGAGGTAAGTTGGGCTGTGTGAGAGAGAGTGAGTGGCCCTAAGTCATCCACCCAGAGTCCTTCGGGAGTTGGGCGGCATAGAAATACAATTAATTAAATTAAATTAAATTAAATTCAGCCAGCTTTCATGCCTAAGGCAGGACTAGATTCTTCTGGTTTGTACCCTGGTGCTTTAATAGCTAGACCAAATGCTAGAAAATAAACGAATCTATTGAAAAGGTTCTTTGGATCAAGAATCCCAGATTGCTTCAATCATTTATGAGGTAAAACTGTTTATGCAGAATATTTTTGTGGACTGCATAGTGGTAAGAACAGAGGGTAAAAGATGATAGAAGATTATTATAAATTACTGAATGAGAACAATGTGGGATAGATAGATGATACCAAATCAAACCCACTAGGTGACCAATAAACAACAAAAACTACGGGTGATAGATCTGCTAGATTGATGTTCTTGGTACCAGGACTCGCCCAACTAAAACAAATGTGAAGTGAGACAAATGAAAAAACGAAGAAGAGGAGAGGTGAAAAAGAAGAATAGGAACAAAAAAGTTTCAAGATAAAACAGTGTCAGTTGTAATCATCGTAATTGACAGCATGTACAGTATGACTATCTTGCTAAATTCTATTAACCTGTTTGTTCTGTAGAAATAATTTCTGTATGACAGATGAAGAATAAATTATTATATTTTCCACACAGATCCATCATCCTGCTAAAATGGATTTGTGATGAGGCAATTTTTTTATCAGAATTTGGCTACATTGCTCTCCTTTATATTGGAATCAGGTTAGTCTTTCTTTCTTTTTCTCTCTTTCTTACCATAAGTCTACTCTAGTGCCCTATCCAAAATCTCTATTTCCCCCCCCCACCCCCGGTTGCATTGTCATCTCATTAGCTTTCATAACTCTGGAAAGATACTTTCAAAGAGTATTTGCATTTTTTAATAAAAAAAGGGGAGGAGGGAGGGAGGGAAGGAGAGAGAGAAAGAAAAAATAATTTGTACATGTTAGATTTACACAGAGCAAGGACACCTGGATGTACAGTATGTTAACAAGACATTTTAATCAGTTTGCAGAAACAAATGTAAAATCATAGATGTCACTGCTTGCTCCTATCTGAAGACAGTATCTTAGGATGTTTATGCAAGCATGAAAATATGCGGTAATGTTGGCAGGCTTATATTCCCCAAGGGAGGTGATGAAAAATGAAGGTGCCTGGTTTTTTTTATTGTTTTCTCTATTGAAAAATCCTAGCCTACAGTCCATTATCAGTTGTTGGATGAAATAAGTGATGTAGAAGTCTTTAGCTGATTATAGGTACCCCTGTCATTAGTTTCCTTGGCAGCATCAGGCACAGAATAACGAATGTCCTGAAAAATCTAGTCCTTGCCCAGGAAAATATACATTTATTTAAAATTAAAAATAAATTTCTCCAACCTTCTTAAGGCTGCCTTGTGTTAAAATGTATAGTTGATGCAGCTGCATTTCTGTAACTCCAAAGCTACCTATATTCCCCTGGGTGTCTTGGGTATCTAGCTCATTAATTATTCTTCCTCCAAAGGATTGTTTTCCTGCTGCCTTTTATTATTTGTATTGTTATTTTATAGCAATAATAACTTAGAAATTATCACCCAAACTGAGGAGCCTTAGAACAGAAAGGGTGTTTTCAAACTGTGGATCATTATACCTGGCGAGAGAGGGATCATGAACAAATTTGAAAAATGTTATAAGTAAGGGATAGGTTATGTGCATGCTTATCGGGATCTTTCTTAGCCTTTTCTTCTACTCTGCCTGGCATTTGGCAGCTGGCTTGTCTAAGTAAAACCTGGAATGTGTTCTGATGTGCCTCCAATACCAGATGCACAAGCACTGTAGCAAGCCACACCCAAAGTTGAATCATTATCAGAACTGGCTCCGGTGCCTTGTCAAATGGTAGCAACTAATATACAATTGAATCCAATTTTCTTTTCTTTTGAGACTAATGGACAGATATCTGGAAAAAAGCCATGGAACTTTGTTTTTATATATGACAACCGCAGCACAATTACTATACATGTATGTTGAAACGTGGAAAAGTTTGACTTTACCATCAATGGAGGAATGGTTGATGAAGATGCTGGAACGTGCAGAGATAGCTAAAGTGACTTTGTTGATTAGAGAAGATACAATATCTACATTTATGGCTGACGGGGGACTCCTTATAGGCTTTTTGCATGAAACAAAAGAAGTTCACTTATGACTTGTGGGTAGGTATGTGTTCATTGATTAATCTTACAACCATATCAAAAGATTATCAAAAGATAAAATAGATAAAAGAAAATACAGCAATGGAATACATATGTGGTAAATACAAAGAATCAGCATTCAGATAAATACATCACAGATTAGGGGTTTCCGCCTATATAGGAAACCCTAATCTGTTCAGTGTAAAAGATTCTTAGGTCAACTGCCTTAACTATAAATTTAGTAATTCTGTTCACAATGTATACATTAGAATCCAGGAGAGAATCAGACAATCTGTGATTGTTCTTCAAATTCCAGTGAGCTGTTCTTTCAAAGAGATATGTTAAGTATCTAAATCTAAGAAGGGGAAACAGTTGACAGTCAAACAAAACAGAAGCAATATCCTTGATAGCTTGGCACTTATGATGTGATTTTGATAATTAGAAAAAAATGTATAATAGAAAAAAGTGAGATTTTTTTTAAAATATGGAGTAAGAGATAATTTTGCAGTCAGTGCAAGGATTTTGGGAGCGTCTTTCTATTTCTTTTTATCTTTTCTTTCTGCAGTCCAGTCTTTTATGTTTTCGTTCTCTTTTTTGTTCTTTGTTCTCTTTATCCTCTATTAGCTTGCATTAGTTTTTTACGTTCTATTTAAACTTTTTTTTATAAAATTTATATATAAAAAAGTAATTACACAAAACTAAGCAAGCTCATCCTTTTCATTAAAAATAGGGTTTTAAATTTGATTGCACTATTGCATTTTTCCAATAAAAAGTTTTGTTTTATAAAGTTCCATCATTTTTAACCTTATCTCTAGATTAAAATGTTATGAAATGTAAATAATATATTTTATTACCTAACCCTAATCCCAATAAAATTATTATTTTAATTCTTGGGGTAGTCCCACAAATTCATTTATCATCTTAGAAGGTCATGGAACCAAACATTTGAGAAGAAAGAGGTAGAAGAATGAGCACAATAAGAAACAAATACTAATAGTGTAGTCAATACTTACGGGAAAGGAGAGTTTAAAATATACTTAAATATCACATCTGGCAATAAATTGATAACACTAATCATTGTTCTAAAATAGGGGTGTCAAACTCGATTTAAATGAGAGCTGCATCAAGGTTGGGTTTGACCTCGGGGGGGGGCATGGCCAGGGTGGGCGTGCCAACTCAACATCACTCGTGTTGGGGTGCCTGTGGTGGCCCGAGCGCTCTGCCAGAGAAAACAGGCTCCCAAGCTCCATTTTCAGCTGCAACGGCCTCCTGCAACCCTCTGCCAGTGAAAACAGAGCTCATCCTCATGGTCACATGAGCAAAATTTGGGCACTTGACAACTGGCATGTATTTATGACCATCTGCTGCTGTTGTCTGAAGCAACTCATCATTAAAGATATGAGGGGTCTTCCCACCCCATCTGCTTCTCCCAGTCCTGCTCATAAGAAAGTTTCCATTTTGCCATATTTCTAGCATCAGTTTAAAGTTGCCAGGTAACTGCTTAATTTAAAAATCTTTATAAAATTAGTATTTTTATCATTCACACTTTATTTAACAATAATAAGTAACAGGCTAATCTATTCTCAGAGAGCTAGGAGCTAAACATTATCCAGATTGCAAGTAATCTGTTTTACCTAATTTGATTAAATAGCGATAGAGACTAAGAAGCCTAGGAATTGTAATCTGCTTTATGGAAAAAATATTTTCTAAGAATTTTGCTTCATAAATTGTTTTTATTAACAAAAACACTACAAATATACTATCATCATTGCAATGGATTTCAGAAATGGACTATTATAATTACTAGTTCCATAAAATTTCATCAAATTTGCAGATGACACCAAGCTGACAGGAATAGCCAACACTTCAGAAGATAGGCTTAAAATACAGAAGGATCTTGACAGACTTGAACATTGGGTGCTATCTAACAAAATGAAATTCAATGGTGAAAAAAGTAAGGTTCTACATTTAGGCAAGAAAAACAAAATGCACAGGTACAGTATATGTGGTACCTTGCTCAATAGTAGTAACTGTGAGAGGGATCTTGGAGTCCTAGTGGACAACCATTTAAATATGAGCCAGCAGTGTGCAGCAGCTGCCAAAAAAAGCCAACACAGTTCTAGGCTGCATAAACAGAGGGATAGAATCAAGATCACGT
>QLTV01012194.1:7299414-7320533 GCA_003457575.1 Thermophis baileyi
CAAGAAGAAAGCATGCCCTGCAAAAGAGAGAGAGAAAATTGTATATTGGGTTAGTTCAGCATTCTTAACCACCCCTCCCCCCCCCAGGGGGACCCTTTGGCTTGTCCGGGTATTTGTCGTGGAATTGCTTGATTAGTCTATCAACTTTTACTTTCCAACTTTTTACCCATGTGGATTCGGACAAAGGGTACCCCTTCCAATGGATTAGGTATTGTAATTGACCCCTAAATATTCTGGAGTCTAAGACTTTCTTCACTTCATAATGTGTCTCCCCTTGTATTAGTACAGGGGGAGAGGGTGGTTGGGTTTGTGGTCTTATATTGGACCTAGCCACTGGTTTTAATAAGCTGCAATGGAATACTGGGTGGATTTTCCCCAATATTGTTGGCAATGCAAGCTGCACAGAGACAGGGTTAATAATTTTGACTATGGGGAAAGGCCCCAAGAATTTTGGCCCTAGCTTTTTGCTGGGCATTCTCAATCGGATGTATTTAGTGGACAAGAAAACTTTATCCCCCACTCGGAAGGGGGGGGTTGGAGCTATCAGTGCTTGTCTGTTTGGTTCTTATAGGCTTCCGCCGCTTCAGCTAGTGCTTTCTTGGTATCTTCCCATCCTCTTCTCAATGTTTCCATCCACTCAGCCAGGGACATCGAAGTGGGAGCTTTGGTAGGCAGTTCCGGCATTGGGACGAACTCCTGGCCACTGGTGATCTGGAAAGGGGTTAGTCAAGTGCTGCTGTGGACAGCGTTGTTGTACGCTACCTCTGCAAAAGGCAGCAGCTCCGCCCAATTATCCTGCTGATAATTCACATAGCAACGGATGTATTGTTCCACCATTGCGTTGGCACGTTCCGCGGCTCCATTTGTACTCGGATGAAAAGCCGAGCTGAGTCCTTGCATGGATCCAATTTCACATAGGAATTCTCTCCAGAACTTGGCGGTGAACTGTACACCTCGGTCTGAGATGATCCTTTTAGGGACTCCATGTAAACGATAAATGTGCTTGAGAAACAGTTTGGCTAGATGACTGGCTGACGGAAGTCCAGAGCAGGCGACGAAGTGGGCTTGCTTGGAAAACAAATCAATCACAGTCCAAATCATGGTGTTCCCTTTACTATCTGGGAGTTCCACTATGAAATCCATGGCTATCTCCTCCCAGGGTTTGCTGGGGTTGGCCACCTGCTGCAACAGTCCAGGCAGTTTTCCAGGCCGGTGTTTTCTGGTGGCGCAGGTGGCACAGCTTTTCACGTACTCCTCCACCTCAGTCTTCATCTTTGGCCACCAAAACTGCCATCGCGTTAGGTGGAGTGTTTTGAGGAACCCAAAATGTCCTCCCAGCTTGGAGTCGTGACTTCGCTGGAGCACTTCTAGTCTTAGGCTGGCAGGCATGTATAGCTTGGATCCTTTCCAGGCCAAGCCTTCCCTCATCGTCAGGATTTCCTTGTTGTCGTTGAGCCAGGGGTCATTAGGCAGAGCTGCCTTTAACTTTGTGGTCCACTCGTCCTGGCTTCTCGCGCTCGGTCATCTGGCTTGGCCCCTGGTGAGGACCGGGGCTGCTAGTTCCCTCTCTGAGGGGGGAGTGCTTCCTTGTTTGAGCCCAATGGTGCTGGCTCTCTCGGCCTGCTTTGCCTCCCTGGTGGGGGTGTAGGCCCAATGTGCAGGGTTACTTTCCGGTACCCATCCTCCCATTTTAAGGTAGGGGCCCACTTGTCTAGCCATGCAAGCCCCAGGATGATTGCTTCAGACATCTTGGGGGCAACTATGAACCGGATAAGTTCGTGGTGGTGTCCCATTTTCAAATCCACCAACTCGGTTAGGAGAGTGGCGGTGGCCCCCCCAATTAACGATCCGTCCACCTGTTGGAAGCGGATGCGGTTTGCTAGGGGCCTGGTGCTGATCTCTAGCTTCTCTACCACTGCTTTGCTGATTAGACACCTCGAGCAGCCCGTGTCTATCATGGCATCTACCTCTCCCTCCTTCCCTGTCCCTGGCACCATGATCTTTGCCTTAATGAGGAAGGGGCGAACGGCTTCACTCACCTCGGGTCATCTTCACCGCTGCCTCCCTCATCCCATCACGGGGCCGATTCTTCCACTGGCGATGTCTCAGTGTCGTCAGAGGGGGGAAGTGATTCCCCCGCTTGGAGGGCCAAGCGCCCCAGCTCCAGTGGTTTTGTAGGCCTCTGAACTCCCACACCAATTCTTTCACTGGGCGACCCACTTGCTTCAATTTCTGGATTTGCTCCTTGGCTTCCACTTGATGGGCCGCATCGTGGAACCGGACCCTCATTAGTTGGATGAACTCATTCGCATCATCTAGTTCTGGGGCCGCTTCATCATGGAGTTCTGCCACCCACTCCACTGCCTCCCCCTCATTCATTCCCTCGGTTATCTTGTCAATTAACTGCCTATCCAACCAGAATTGTGCTCCATGCTCATCAACGTAAGCCCACACTCGGTGGAGGAAATAGGCCAGTTTCTTGGGATTCCCGTCAAACGTGGCACGGAACCGGGGGGTGGCTCCCGGACTGGTGGAGTGGCGGCTTGTTGCGGGGGCCCTCTGATTAGCTCCCCTCCCAGCTGCACTTGTTGACCTACACCCCCATCAGCAGGGAGGGACCCCTGCGCTTGCGGCAGGGGCTGTGCAGCAGGGCCTAGCGTCACGGGGGGCTGCTGAGCTATTCCAAGCCTGGGCGCAAGGTTGGGGGCAGAGGGGTCCCCGGCGTCCATGGGCATTTCACCCATCCCACTCCAGGGAAAAAAGCCCACCCAGGTGGGGCTTGCCACAGCAGCACAATGCCGAGGTTTGGCAGCTGGGCTGGAGGTTGCGGTCTCCATGCTCCCTGCTGCCAAGGGCGCAGGCTCCCTAGGCCGGCTTGGTGGGTTGCCCGCGGCTCGGGGTGAAGGGTGGTCCATGTAGGCTTCGCTCCGGCGTAGAGGTCCTCTGGGGTCCCGCTGGCTGCAGTGTGGAAAGAGGCTGTGTCCCCACTCAACTGGGGCCCCAGTTGCTTCCTTGGGAAGGAGAACGTGGGTTGGGCCAGGTTCCATCTAGTGGCTTCGGGTCCCGATTGGGGATTAGTCCAACTTATGCTTAGGCACCCGAACTAGTCATGGAGATCCATCAGCGATTGACTGCGAGACAGTGGCTGAGATCCCTCGCCTTCGGACTGGCCGGTGAGCGTGATTTTCTGCTGCCTCCACTCATGGGCTGTGACTAACCCCGCGCCCAGGTGAGGCTCCCATGCTCGCTTGGGGTGAGGACTCAGCCCCCCAAATGCTCCTTGGGAGGTCCACTCTGGCTGAGAGAGGGGCTCAGGGGCCGGCAGTTTGCGCCAAGCCCCCGACTGGCATTCTCTCTCTGTGGCCTCCATGGCAGCCACAAATTCTGGGGAGGGAGAGTAGCAGATCCTGATCCCTCCAATGGGTTCGTCCTCTACTTGTCCCCCGGCGGCTTGCTCTTTCTCCTCCGGTTTCTCCTCCATCTTCCCTGAGTCTTCACATCGCCCATTGCCGGGTCAGTGCTGGGGCTCAGGACCACGGACAATGCCCCGAGGCTCGGGGTAGCTGGATGAGTTTTATGAGAGATTCGGGTTAGTGTCAGGGTTCCAAATAGCATCCAAAATAAAATCAGAGTCCGAGGCAAAGCATTCCTCAAAGTTCCAATTTATTAACAGAGCCATGTTGCCACAGCTGTGAGAAACCCGAATTTGACGCTACCAGGGTTTCTTCACCCAGTTGAAAGATCAAGCCCTTTGTCCCCACACCCACAAGTTCATGATGTTAGCCAGTCACCTTCTGCCGATGTGTCAGTTACTCCCCTCAGCTTCCGGGCAGGTGCTGGACAAAGGATGACCTTGAGAATCTAAAGGAATTTGTTATGGCTACATGTCTACATCCCTCATGCAACAGCCCCTCCCAAATTCCCACAGCAAGGCTACATTCTCAAGCGTAAAGTGTGGCAGGCCAAAGTCTCTAATAAAATATGGCTTTGGCCTGACAATGGTGGTTCTGATGTGTAACAATAGTTCTACTTCACTGAAGTGGGATTTATTATGTAACACCAAATATTTGTAGCAAAAGGTTCCTGCTTCAATTGTGCAACTGGAACCCATGACAAATGTCACCATCATCAAGTACTTTAAAACTGCTCAATAAATGGAAAATTTGGGTAGAGGACTAGCTGGGAAAGGAGCAGGGGTGGGTTCCAGTTTTCGTTGCTGCCGGTTCGCTCAGTGGTGCGCCACACGAGCACGCACTTTGCGCATGCGCAGTGCTAAAACAAAGCTTCTGCGCATGCACAGAAATGAAAAACAAGATGGCAGCGCTTATGGCGCCACCGAAAGAATGGGCTCAGGGGTGTGCCCAGGCTGCCGTTACTGCTGGTTCGGAGAAACAGTCCCTATTTTTACTACCGGTTCTATAGTACCGGTCCGAACCGGCAGGAACCCACCTCTGGAAAGGAGGCAGGCAGGGTAGTACACAATCGGGGTTTTTTTTTTTAAGAAGAAAGAATCAGCCAGGTCTTCCTTTATTTGTTTTTCCACAAGCATCCCTGGGTATCATTATGCAAATTAGAGAAATGAAAAACAACTGCATGTTTAAAGAGGCTCTGGCAGATTATTCATCAACTTCATTTAAATGTGCTGGTGGCTTCTTTATCCTCTCTAAGGACCAAATTAGCTGTGGTACATTAAATGCATTATCACATGTGCATCTCTTTAATATTGTGTGTGTGTGTGTGTGTGTGGGCTAATGCTTTCCCTTCCATCCAAATTAGATGATGATGCAGAGAGGTAGAGGACTGATACTTCTCCATCAAGCTATTTCCCTGGGTAAAAATTGCTCTCTCCCATATATTCTCTTCAAGGGAAGAGGAAATTGCTATTAACTTCTCACAAAAATGATGTGACATGACATAACATTTCTTTGGATACGCTGATGCTTCTTATCGTTGCTTGTTCTAAACAGATTCCTAGAAATACAACTCCTGATGTATTCTCCTCTCCCTCTCTCCTCTCCCCATAAATATTTTTTTTACCCCATAAGTTATATTTTCCTGAGGAATGTCTCCAAATTTAATTGAACTGCTGCTGTATGAAGTGAATTTTTTACAGCTTCACATCCAGTCCTGAAAAACTAATGCTCCTTTTGCCTGACCCTGCAGACAATCGTGTTTTACCATGATTCAGGAGTGTCCAATCTTGGCAACTTTAAGTCCTCTGGACTTCAACTCCCAGAATCTCACAGCCAGCATGGACAGTTGTATCATGGCATCCTTCTTTAGATGTTTGTAGGAGATGGTGGTCCCTAAATAAGCAGACCCATTTGTTATCCTTTCTTTCCAAAGTGAAAAAAAAATCTTATGTGTCCATGCATATCAGAGAGAAAATGCAGGTATAACTTAGACTGGGGGTGTCCAACCTTGTGAACTTCAACTCCCCATGGCTGGGTGGGAAGTTCTGGGAGTTGAAGTCCACAAGTCTTAAAGTTGTTAAGATTGGTCACCCCTGACTTAGACTATTACCATATTTTTCTCACTATAAGACACACCAGACCATAAGACGCACATTAGCTTTAGAGGAGGAAAACAAGAAAAAAAATCTCTGTTCCCATCTGGTATTCATCTGCCTAGTGTCTTTGCAGCAAACAGCAAACAGCCTGGTCAGCTTCAGCATGTTATCGCAGACCCAGCACATGGCTCGTCAGGGCTCAGTTCCGTTGTGCCCACCACCAGTCAACTGAGCTGAGCTGCTGCTGCCGCCAGGGAACACTGGAGCCTTCGCTGCTGAACAGCTGATTGGCGGTTGGATCATCCTCCCAGAATACCACCAATCAGCTGTTCTAGGCGGCAGGTATCGCTGCTGCCTATTGCCACCGCTGCCAAATGGCGATAGGCAGTGGCGAACGGTGGCGGCAACGATTCTCGCCGCCTAGAATAGCTGATCGGCGGTATTCCAGGAGGCTGATCCAACCGCCAATCAGCTGCTCAGCAGCTAAGGCTCCAGCGTTCCCCGGCAGTGGAGAACAGCGGCAACGGTGACAGGTGGCACCGGCAAACGCCGCCGCCGCCGCACCAACCCTCTCCCTCCCACTGCAATATTCACTCTATAAGATGCACAGACATTTCCACCCACTTTTTTGGGAAAAAGGGGGGGGAAGTGTGTCTTATAGTGTGAAAAACCATCTCCCTTCTTATTTCTTATTTCTAACCGCGTGATAATTTCTTTAGATGTTCAGCAAGCATGTCACCATATTCTCAGCTGCAAAGAAAGATGATGATTTGTTTTCAGTTCAGTCTTGTGTACAGTAACAAAATGAAGAAATATGATCAATGATAGTTGCATGTCTTATGTTCTAGGCCAATCCTTTAAATAATCTTAAAAATCCTATATTCTTCCACCAAGTTCTGGGATAGTTTGAGATATGACCCTTTCTCAGTGTCTATTTTGGTCCTTCATTATGTTTATCCCTTTTGGTTTGCTATTAGGTCCTATACCTGTTTTTAACTTGTATGACAACCACAGCCAGCAGTCGTGGGTGTAGCTTCAAAAATCTATTTATAAATAAATAAATATTCCAATTCGGATACACAGTGAATCCCTGTTGATCAGTTATGACAATTGTGCAAAATGTCAGTATATCTCCATTTTTATATACATGAGGCACTATTCTTTCAAACCAGTTCACCCCTCAAAAAAGCCGTCCTCCCTTTCTCCCTCCCTCTCCCTCCTTTCTCTCTCTCTCTCTCTCTCTCTCTCTCTCTCTCTCTCTCTCTCTCTCTCTCTCTCTCTCTCTCTCCCTCCATCTCCCTCCCTGCCTCTCTCTCTCCCTCACACACACACAGAGTTAATCCTCTTTCACCCTGTTTCATTTCCTATTAAAATAAAACTTTCTCCATTTAAAACACTAGGAAGAAGAATTTTTGTTTGTTTGTTATTTTGCTAATCAACTCTTTTTTGCTTTATCTGGGCTACTGTATGATTAGAGGTTGCAGTGAAGGATCACAGCAAATAAATCCACAAGCAGTTATAACAACCTAGATGAAATGTGTGTGCATTTTATTTATTTATTGGAATTAAAAGGATTGGGTGAGGAAAAGGCTCATTTTTCATAAATGTCCATAGTAAACTGAATTCTAAAATAGAATCATTTCTCAGAGTTATTCTTTTCTTTCTAGACACCAAGAGTTCAGTCAAGCATAAGGTCAAGCATCAACTAGAAACCAGTTGATTCAAACTAACAAGAAAAGAAAAACGGAGAAAGTAATAATTTCCATTAAATGCACATAAAGCATAAACCCTTATGATGTTCCTTGGTGTGTGCATAGTCCCATTTATTGGTATTCAGATATTCTTTTCAGTATATAGTTGGCACTGAAAGGATTTATTTAATATTGCAATGCAAGTGGTCTTAGTACAAGAAAACACATTCAAAATCAAATTTTGCCACAGTTTGTTAAGTTGACACAGCTTTCCACTTTTAGGACAAATAATTGAAAATACAAATCAAATAGTCTAAGAGTTTATATCAATCTGCTGCTGGATAAAAAAAATAGCAAAGGAAATCAGAGTTCAGGAATGAAGTTATTCTGTCCACAGAATTCGGAACCTAAGGAGCATCTGATGTCATATTTGTTATCAGTATGTAAGAATAGAGTATATTCAGAAAGAATAAATGGAGGTTTTGGGCATAACCCTTTAAGCATGTCCTCATATCATGATATAATCATTCATTCATTTTCAGATGTGCATATCTTAATCAATGCATTCACATGGATATTCAAGCAAAAAAAGAGAAATTTAGGAGTCACTCAGTTAAAATCTTTGCTCAGGCTGTGTAAGAATTTATAGTTGTTTCAAAGGGGATTGTTTTTGTTAAAGTTATGACCTTTCCCCTGCAGAAAGTAACACTGAATGTTGGTTAGTATTGAAGGACCATTGGTTCTTTTAACTCAGTAGAGTCTATTGCAGTGGTTCTCAACATTTTGTCTCTTAAATCACACCCATTGCTTTATCAACAAATTTAAGCCTACCAGGGTCAATGCAAATGTCTCACTTTTCCCTCTGAGATAGAATTATATATGAATCACATAATACTTTATCAGTGGGTTTTATCGGTGTGCATTAATAATTAGAGGGGAAAATTATATATATGAATTAAGGCAGTATCCAATTATATTGATTCACTAGTGTAAGGGTCTCCCAACTTGGCAACTTTAAGACTTATGGAGTTCAATTCCCAGAATTCCTTAGCCAGCCATGCTGTTGTTGAACTCTGGTAGTTGAAGTCCACAAGTCTTAAAGTTACCAAATTTGGAGATTCCTGAATTGTCCATTGATGATGAATCTATGACATGAATGTCAGAAGTGACATGCCACGATATTTTGGGTGACACACCAGTCTTCACCAATACCCAACAACTATTTTTTTGAAAACATGGCCTGTTCTTGTACAATTTTCAGAGGCTGCGGAGGCCACATAAGAATGGGATATGCTCTCACACAGCATCGTGACATTCTGGAAGTCAGGCAAGAAGGCCATACTCTCACATGGCTTCCAGAGCCTTCAAAAATTAGTCGAGGACAAGTGCCTGCTTTTGTGCAGTTTTTGGAGTCTGCTGAAGCCACGGAAGAGTATTTTCCATAGGGACCAGTTTAACCTCAGATAGGCCACAGAGGCCTGTCAATATAAAGAAAACACTGCTTGAAGGTAAGCAGCATGTGGCAGATCCAGTGGAACACTGGGCTGTGAAGGGAATTGCATCACTCCCTCTGGCAGCTTTTATTGAGTGGCAGTGTTGATGCTCAGGCTGATGTTAAGGCCTAGACCAGGGCTGTCAAACTCGTGGCCCACGGGCCAGATGCGTCACGTGCTGGCCCCGTCCACGCCCGGTTTAGCGAAGGGGGGAAAAGTCATGTGACACCACCGTGACGCCGTGAGTTTGACACCCCTGGCCTAGACTTTGAGTTCAGCCTAGCTTCAGTGTTGCTGCTGAATGCTACTGTTCAGGGTGGCCTAGTTTGGAGGAGGGAGATAATTGTTTCTCTTTTGTTTGGGAGGGTGACACGCCATTGGAATAAAGTTAGGCATTTTCTGAATTTTTGACATGCTGAATCTGAAAGCTTTGCCATTACTGCTCTAGTCTGTAGAGGTAATGCTTTAAATTAATAACTGATCAGTTCAATCTGTTTTGATCAAAACACAGGGGGGGGGAAATGAAATTAGGATAAAATGGCATTTAAATACCAATAATCATGTAACAAAAATGTGAGTATATTATTCAATAGAAACCACACACATTTCTTAACGGATATGGACAGCAGCCACTCAAAGGTTAGCAGTATTATGTGTAACAAAACTTTTTTCCTTTGACCAAGGCAAATGGCACAAAATTCATCAGACCAACCTGGGACATGTAATTACACAAGATAGAAGGTAGCAACATGTGAAGGATGGTTTTAGCAGCATGCAAGCTGCAGACAGGTTCAGAAAGCCACAGGGACCTTATTGAATTTCCCATTTAGATCTGCTAAGGATAAGCTGTTAAACCTGGCTAAAAAAAAATAATAATAATCCAGATTGGTAAAGTATAGGATGTAACATTGCTAGACATTGGCCATCAATGATTTCTGTTCATTCTCCCATGCAGTTTGAAATAGACCTCTTTCATTTTGGTATTCAGTATTTAAAAGCCTTTGTTGATTTTCTTACCCTAGGGTAAATTCTTAAAGAGGTAGAAAATCTACAGAGAGACTATAAGGTTAGACTTTTCCCCAAACTGTTTGATATCATGAAGACTGAAACTGGTAAAACAGGTCAAAAGGGCTTAACCCTATGGAAAAATAGTGGCATTTAAGCCAATAATTAAATATTAACAACTATGTTAATACACCAGAATTCAATGACTTGCCTTTAGTCTCAGGGCTGCATCAAATACGTATGTGGGTGCTCAAAATACCACTCTTGTGAACTTCTATTGAACTATTTCCTGTGACTCGTAATTGGGGTAATGACCCATCTGCGAAACATACAGCCACTGAGCTAAAGGTCTAGCAGGAAATTGTTTCAGATATGCAGGGATGCATTTTCCACCTTTCCAACAGAAGAATGTTAGAACAACTTCTTTGACTCTGTAGCACCACAAAACTCATGTGGGCTTTTTCCATGAAGCATTATACCAGGTTATTTATATTCCTTGACTTGTTCCATTTCCTGCCCTTCTATTATCCAGTTCAGCTTCCTGTGATTTTTTTTTTGGCAAAAGCCATTAGTTTAGTCTCCTGAAAATTACTTACTGGCAGTTTTCCTTGTGGTACTGCATTAAACTTTGAAGGGTTTACCCAAGGCCAGCTGGAGTCTTCAGGATAATAGCTGCATCATTTTCATAGAGCAAAAGCTGGTGTTTGTTTCCCTATTTTGGGAGGGCAGAACTTTGAACATTTCTTTGTAAATGACTTCATACATAGGCTGAACAGGGAAGGAACTAAAAACAGCCTTGTATAAAGAGGTTTCAGGTTAATACATCTTGTGGTCTTACTCGGATTGTGGAATTATCATATAGGGTTTTTTAAAATAAGAAATGGTAGGCACTGGTCTTCATGTCTGTGAGTTTTTCCCCATAAGAAGATCTCAAAATTAAGCCAAATGCAAAGAACACATAAAGGAAAAATGGCTTCCTTCTCCATCTGTTTTACAGTTCTATTCTGGGTGCTGAGCAAAGGTGGTATTCAGCCGGTTTAGACCGGTTTGCCCAAACCGCTAGCGGAAATCGTGGGTGGACCCGCCCACCTGCCCCGGCTCTATGCTATCCTATTTGTGCACATTTTTGAGGCCAGACACATGCATGGAAGGCTCGCATGCGAGAAAATCACATGCGCAGGAGGTCGTGCGCATGTGCGGAGGTGGGCGCTCACATTTGTGAACCGGTAGGGAAGGTAAGTGAAAACCATCCCTGGTGCTGTGCATGAACCTTACCAACTTTGCTCACTAAATTAATTGTTAAATAGTAAGCAGGGTCACTTTATAATAAAAATTCCATTCATCTTTTATCTTTCAAATTCAGATGTTAATAAAGGACATTAAGCATGTGAAGTTTCCGAAAGATGCCCTAATTATTCATGAGCCACAAGCCAAGCTTCAAAAGAAATATAGCCATTTATTAGGAGCGACATTTCAGCAATACTCCTATGCAGTCAGAACTGATCTCATGTAGGTTACGTGCCCTCATGACCCTGTCTCCCCCCTTCTCCCTGGACATGTCATAAATCACATTCTCCAATGAACCAAATTGGTGGGCTGTGAAACCCACACCCCTACTGCTGACTCCGGTAACCTAGGACACAATCAGTTAAAAAAACATTTGTGGAATGTAGTTTCAGTTAGGACAATCAGCAACTCTGTCAGTTCTCCCCCTCCTGCTTATTGCAACTTGAAAGCTTTGCAAGTTGACAAAAGAAAAGCCAACTAGATAAATAAATAAAGGAAGGATATAAGTTAGAACAATAATTTAATCTCTTAGGGACAGAAGTTGTGCAGATGAACAATTATTACAGAGAAAACAATCCCAGCCTCCCCTTAGAAAGATCACTGTATATGTGAGATGGCTTTATCAGCTGATTTTAAAGCATTGACAAATGCATATAGCATAAGATGATCATTGTATAGATCAGTTCTATACATCTTTAATACTTGACCAAGTACCATGGATTTTGTGAGTGGGTGGGTGTTGCTTGGGGCTGGTGGTGTTTTTTCAGTGACCTAAACAGGGGTGAAATGCTACCGGTTCAGCCCGGTATGGGCATACTAGTAGCGGCACCCGGCGGTGGTTCCGAGAACCGGTAGCGACGGCAGTGTGAGGCTCTGCTCACCCGCCCGGACGTCGCCATTTTCTTGTTTTTTACCCTCTGCGCATGCGCAAAGCATTCTGCGCATGCACAGAGGGTGAAAAAACCAGTGCGTGAGCAGAGCGCGGGTCAAAAAGTGCACGCACGGAGCGAGCACTTCCGAACCGGTAGGGAAGGTAAGTAGATTTCACCGCTGGACCTAAAGCTTCTTCACTTGGTAATGTTCTTCCCAAAAGTGTGTGTTGAGGAGGAGGAGGAGACATGCAGCATGGCAGAGCTTTTCAATAATGAAATTTTATTGAATTATCTGAAACTTGGGAATTTATTGAATTTACTGAACCTTGGGAAGACAGAAAGACTCCATACCGTATACATATATACTCACTGGCAGTTTAATAACTAAGAAATATTATCAGAACCAATATTCTGTCTATGACCATTTCACCGTGTTTTTTTTTCCTGTGCAAATATTTTCAAAAGCCATCTCTGTTCTATCAAAAACAAAGCATTTGGTTAAAAAAAATTAAGAATCAAGAGTCAGCAGAGAAATCAGCAGGAAGTTGTAAGTCCTAGTGGCTTGCATAAAGCTGGCAGGTAGGTAAAAGACTGCTGTCAGGTGAGGGAGGGTGAAAGGGTGGCTGCACAGCTATTTCGGGTCCTGGAGTTACTGCTATCAAATGGGGGAGACTTAGCAAAGCAATTTGTGACTTTCCCTGTTGTCCTCATCATTTACTTACCTTGTGGGAAACCAGCAGGGAAAGTCACAAATAGTGAATGCATGATCACAGGACACTGCAACAGTTGTAAGCACCAGCCAGTTGCCAAGTGCCCCATCATGATCACATGATCATGGGGTTAGGTGTGATGGCCTAAAATTTATCAAGCAACACAAAATTAAAATACTTTCTTATGCATACACACATACACACACCTTCCCAACTCTCTGCCTCCCTCTATATATTTACATACACATAAACACGCAAGCATACAGAAATTGGGTTACTAAGTAGTAGATTTGTATTTACATCAACCAAAATGTCATATGACAAAGTGAATAAAAAAATATAGCTAGCATGCATCAAAGTTTGGTACAGTGGTTAAGGCTCCAGATGAAAAATCAGGAGACTGTGAGTTCTAATCCCATTTTTAGTCATGAAGGCAGATGGATGACCTTGGACCACTCACTCTCTCAAAACCCTAAGAAGCAAGCCATGACAAACCCCTTTTGAAAACCTTCCCAAGGAAACTGCAAAGTCTTGTCTAGGTAGTCACTAGGAGTCAATATTGAGCCCAAAGCACAGGCACAGACACACAAACACCATGCATCTAAATTGTAAAAGAAAAATTAAGTGGAGAAAAGAAATATAAACCATGTTGGTGGTTCCTAGTAAACCTTCATCTCCTAAAACTTTTTTTTAGGTTTGTAGGGGTTTTTTTTTCTTAGATTTTCTATATTGAACATTCATTTATTTATTTACCATAGCTGTTACTCTACAGCATGTTATCAACGCAAATAACTTCATCCTCCTTCTGACTTTACAATGAAGAAAACATAAATAAGAGGGTTTTGTTTTTTTTAAGGGATGATGGCTATCTTTTTTTCCTCATTGTCCCCAAACGGAAAGCAAGCAGATGACTAGATCAGTTACAGATGATGTGGGTCTGACTATCTGGCAGGGCTTCAGCTGGTCTTTGGTGAGCCATTGGCATGTTTAACTCATCATTTGAGTGTCAACATTAATGGGCTTCCTGCACTATCAGTAGTAGAAATTGGGGCAGAGATTGGCCTTGGAATGATCTGAAGCTTCATTGTCTGACAAATTAGAGGAGGTAATACAATTTAAAAGTGTTGAACTATGACTCTATCTCAGGAGATGAGCCTGACTTTATAACCACATTCCCTGCCCTCCACCAGCTAGGCTGGAGCATTTTTCCTTATAATGGACATTTCAACATCAGCAGCTCAATAGCCATGGAAAGAGATATTGACCGAGTCCAGTGTAGTCCCTGTTAAGGCAGAAGGTATAACATACAGTGATGTAGCTGATGGTGTGGAGAAAGGCAAAAAAAGTGTATTTTGTTTAAAAAGCTCTCTTGACTCCAATCTCCATTTTTCACTTAGAAAGGCCGTTCCAAACTGCATCCATTTCAACAGGCTCGGCACGGCGAGAGAGTCAATCCACAGAAGAGAGATCAGCAATGCAGGAAATGGTCACATTTTCATGAAATGCTCTAGGAGTTTTCTGAACAGCGTTTCTTAAAGATGATGTCTTTCCCCTCTCGTGGACAGCACAACTTAATGAGCCGACAGCGGCTCACCGGCTGATCGTGTTTTGTCACCATTAAATGCTTCAACCAACCCCATCCCTTTCACTTAAAAGTTACAGTGGGGGCAGAGAGTTTAACAGCCTGCTTTCGTCTTGCTCGATCCCATGCTGTTCAGGGCTGCAACGTTTTTGTGGCAATGTAATCTTAAAATCCTAATGTTTCGCAGTCAAGCCGATAGAACGTTTCCTTTCGATTAGGAGTTGCCAATCTTTCGGTGTTCGTGAGCGCAAGTGGATAATTAAAGAATATGTTGCAAATGCTCCCATGAAAGGATGGAGGCTAAATGGGGCTAGGGAGAGGCCAGTTACAAACACCTTAGCACTAAAAGACAACCTGGTGAGCAAACCTCTCTCGCTCTGCAGCATGCTCTCTTCCACCCCAATGTCCAGTGTCCTGACAGGTGAGCAAAGAATAACTCTGGGCTCAGTTATGGTTCAAAATCTGTCATCAAAATGGAGAGGATACTGGTCATCTGGTTTGCAACATGCCATATTTCTGTTTAACCTTCTCAGAAATTAAAAGCAGTGTACAGGTTTTTCTACAAAGATAGGAGTCTTTGTCTTAAGCTCCCTAGAATATGCATAGGGGCATAACTAAATTACTTTACTTTAACTGAGGGTTAAACTACATTTAAAGTGAATTATTAATAACATTGTGTTTTTAATACAAAGCCTCGGTCATTTCTCACAAGAATCCCAGTCCAGAGGAAGAGAAATTTAGCTCATCTTTCTCCAGTGGGTTTCCTTGTTGACACCCATTCACCAACCCACCTCTTGCAAAGCACTTAAGAAAATCAATGTCTCATTGGGGACAAAATGCCAAGAGCAAATTGGGTTAATTCTCTTATAAAATGTACCTTTTCAATAATGTATAAATAACCATCATTTCTGTAATCATTTGTCATTGAATTCTGCTGGCCTTGGTGAAAGTTAAGTTAACATTTCAAAGTTTGCCTACAAAAATCCATGAGTTCTACCGCTTTCTGATGGAACATAATATTTATGTTAGCCATTATTAATGAATATTTATGTGTGTATGTCTCTCTCTCTCTCTCTCTCTCTCTCTCTCTCTCTCTCTCTTTCTTTCTTTCTTGCTTTCTTTCTTTCTTTCTTTCTGTCTGTGTGTCTTTTTTCCTTCCATTTATGTTAGCCATTATTAATGAATATTTATGTGTGTATGTCTCTCTCTCTCTCTCTCTCTCTCTCTCTGTGTGTGTGTGTGTGTGTGTGTGTATTTCTTTAGTCACCATAACAACTTTAGGCAGCGTACACAATATCACAATATCACAATATCACAGATATCACAATATCACAGATACGAATTAAAAACAGCAACAAAGCACAGAACCCATGTGTCAGGCGTGAAAAACTAGATCTACACTTAATGGTTCAATTTAACTGATTTATTTTTATTCCTCCCCCTGGCTCTGCTAGTCCTTCTCTTACATCATGTTGGGGAAATAGCAGAACAATTATGTAATTCATGAAACATGAAGCAAAATCAAAAGTAGGATCACAGGTCATCTTGCCCAAGGCCTGTTGAAAGGGTCAAGTTTGAAGCTTTTCCAAAAGAATACCATGATTCGGGCTCTGTAGACTTCGGATAGTATTCTGTTCCACCAAGCAGAGGTGCTCAGAGAGAAGGTAATATTCAAGATTATACAGCTTTAATTATGGGACTCAAATCTTATCATCATATAAGTAGCCCCACAGGTATAGAGACCCTACTCTATGAAGGACTTTATATGTGACAACCTGCCCTTGAATTAACACCTAGAAACTAATTGGTAACAAGTACAGTTTGCAGAATGGAAGTGTCATGTGGATAAAATGATGTACACTTATATCGTCCTGTGCTGCAGAATCATGGACCAGATGTAGCTTTCAAATGCTCTAAAAAGATCATTTAAAGCACATTGCAATAGTCCTAACAGGTGGTAACTAAGGCATGAATGACCATAACAAGGTCCTCCCAATCCAGGAGAGGACACAACTGCTCATCAAATGAATCCCTCTGAGGATCTTCCTGCCGCAGCTGTCACTTGCTCACCAAGCAAGAACAGACAGTCTAGAAGCCCCCTCTCCCCACACCCAAGTATGTTCAAGTTTTGCCTGGGGAAGTACAATCCCTTCAAGAACTAAAGTTGGAGACTCTTTTAGAAAGGAAGATTCTTAAATATTCTGCCATTTGAGCTTGTTAGGGTTGAAAAGGTGCTTGCTCATTCCCACCCAAACCTTCACATACTTCGTGAACCAGGATAGGACCTCAATAGCATTGTCTCTCCAGCCCAGGATTGAGAAACATAACTGGATATCATCAATATATTGATATCTAATCTCATGCCATTGGATTACCATTTCCCATAGCCTTTTGTGAATGTTAGATAGAATCCATAGAACTCAGAGGAACATTGCAAGGCAGAAACCTTGGGCTCAGTTTTGTTCTCACTTGCAACTGAATGGAACTGACCCCAGAGAAAAGAGGAGAATTATTATTACACATTACCCTACACAGGCAACTCCCAAGAATGGACCAGAAAGAGTTCAAATAAGGATGGGTGAATCACATCCCAATCCCATCAGAGATAATCCACAAATACACTCTATGCCATTTTAGTACTTTGAAAAATCTGTTATGAATCTATCGGTTTTACAATTGTTTTAAAAAGTATATGGCAATAATTTAAAAATACATTTTGGATGCAGCTGTTGTCTTTTGAATACTATATACAAACATCTTACCAAATTAATTTAATGTGTACATAGGGCCAGGAAATATTTATAAATCTAATTAGAGTATAAGAGGAATTTCTATCAGGATTGAGGCTGTGAAAGTGAATTTACATTTTTTTTCACTGCTTTGCTTAATCCCAGTGAAAACAAGCTTTACATCTAGTATTATTATTTTTAATGACTGCATCATATATTTTACTAGTTCCATTGACTGACACCTGATTAAAAGCAGGTATCTTTCATTTCATGCAAATTACATTAAGATCAATTTAATTTTTACATATGCAAGTTCTTTAAATGACACATATTTTTTTAATATGTAGCATGTTCTTCAATTTGAGTTTAACTTGCATTTAAATAGGGATTGATAATAATGAGCCTAAACTGATGAAGATGAAGATAATGGGAGCTGACTTTGTAATATGTATGATGAAGTCATTATTTTGCCTAATCTCCTTTCAAATCATGCCATGTTTCATGACCCTATGTTAATAAGAGCCAGAAGCAAACCAATCTAAAAATGGGCCAAGATATTTACAATGATCTTCCCTTTGTAATTTTATAATTGAAGAAATCCTAGATTAAATTCTGAGAAGAGGAGGAGGGGTTTGCAGGAAGCAGAGAGATGCAAGTGACAAGATTTATAATAGTGTTTAAAAGCCCATTTTGAATAAAACCAAGATTAAATTGCAATAAATAAATACATCTTTATTGTTCCTTTTCACACCATACCAAAGCATTTCATTATCAAGTCATTTTATTATGCCTTTGGCGTTTACACATAGTGTGTGCTTTATTTGATTACATTTCTATGAAACACAGATGGATTTAATTCATACTTCCATGGTAGATTGAAGGAAAGTGCTATGCCATAATTTACATTGGGAAAATTTGGTTTGGTTTGGTTTCTTTTAGTATGCTAAAGATGACCCTAGCAAATCAATTTAATTCTGTTGATGGCAAGAAAACAACATGGATCATAAAGAGGCCAGTTGAACTTAAGAGAAATTCTACAACTATTTACTCAGAAACTATTCATTTAGACATGAGTTCTCCTGATGAATCACCATAAAGTTTGAAATGAAATAAAAATAATTTTAAATTCAGACAAAAATTTGAAGTATGAAGGTAACCAAATCAGACTAAGATTCATATCAATCAAATGTTTCATAATTGGCTATAAAGGGGAGTCAGGACACCTCCTGCCAGCACTTCTCTGATTGAAATTTGTAAACATGATAAAATTGATTTGCCAATTACTTAAGTCAGAACCAGAGAGTCCACCCTTCCCATCTCACCTGCAAATAAGAGCTTGAAAAGTCACAAATGTGGCTGTATCTTGTCATCCTAGTTATTATATTCATTTATCATGGGATAAATTAAGTCTTTCAAATAACCAGTATAATTCCATCGAATTTAGGATTCAAATCACTAATGTATAGAGTTCTACAAAACTATATCATTTCTATAAAACTTTTATAAAAGTCCATAAAGGTGATAGCTAATAATGAATTGCTACATGTAATTTTTTTTTTTGCATTATAGGATGTTCTCCAGATGTGTTGGCTTGCAACGCCTTAGATTCCCAGTTAGGAGTTAAGGGAATTGTATTCCTACCCATATGGAGAGCACCCTGTTAAGGAAGGCTGCTTGGGGGATAATGACTGGGGGGGTTTTTTGTTTAGTTTTTTTGTTTTAAGTCTTCACATCATGCTGGTTTATGACTATAATAAAAGTTTGATTTGTTTTGTGCCTTCAAGTCAATATTGACACCTGGAAAATGCTTGGACAAAATCCTGCAGTTTTCTTGCAAGATTTCAGGAATGGTTTATCATTGCCTGCTTCCTAGGGTTGAGGAAGAGTGACTGACCCAAAGTGCCCCAGCTGGCTTCGTGTCTAAGGCAGATCTAGAACTCACAGTCTCCTGGTTTCTGATGCTTTAACCACTACACTAAACTGGCTTTTCGTTTAATCTAGGTTACTTTGTTTATTGAGTGATTGAAAAGATTAGATAACAGTTGTAACAGTGATTAAGGTCACTCATTTTCTTAATAGATTGCAGTGGTAAAAGAAGGTAAAACGAAAATTGTATATAAAACTGCTAAACCGGCAGAACAAAGGCAATATAACTGAAGAAGTGCAATCATAAAGGGGAAAGAGGAGCAGGGGAGATGTTAAGAGCAGACATGGAGACACACAGATTTGGCAGAAGGTGGTGGCATGCCAGGAGGTGCAGAAATGATGGCAGAAACAAAATGATGGATATTTGAGAGAAGAGGGAGTAGTGAAATGCTAAAGGCTTTCTTTTTAATTTAGTGCCAGATCAATATTGCTGGAGACTCATCTTCTCTGTTTATCTGCTCACCATGAAAAATCTGGGCAGCATTTCAACCCTTAACTTTAACCCTCCTGAACTCATAATATGCAGAAGCTACTCTCAAAGTCAGAGGAGAGTGCATGTTCAGATCTTAATATATCTCCTGAGGTTACTAACTATTGGAAGGAAAGCATATTTACCAGCCCAGGAAGTTTTATGTGCCAATCTCAAGCAGGTCTATTTGTCTAAGCCATTAGGAGGCCTATGGATGAAAATAATTCAAAGGAACTATTTACCTCATAATACTCAGGCACGGAAAGCTATGTTTGAGGTGGGGGCAACATTTAATGGATTCCCCTTGGTTTTGTTTTATTTTGTATTTCATTCCTTTTCTCAAGTTGCTTAGCTGAAATTGGTGTTTGCATTTCATTCATTTGGATAGTTGAAGATTTCCGGGTAGCTTGGGAAGAATGCTTATCTGAGCATTTTCTGTTTGCTTCCTGCCTGCACACCATTTCTAGAATACAAACTGTCTTTGTAGTGGCAAGGCAGGTAAGCCATATACCACATTCATCAACTTCACAGGATCTCAGACTGTCAGCTGCAAACTCAGACAGATGCAATGCTCAAAATTTGAGGGGAGGGTTTACCCCAGGTGTTACATGTTCCTACTCATATAGGAAGGAAGAGATTCCATTCAGCCCCAGAAAAGATGGCAGAACTCCAAGGAAGAAATAGCAGAAAGCTGATGGATGAAAGGCTGTGAAACAATGAGCTTGCCATCTCCTCTCAACTAAGATTTAAGCTTTGAATTTTCAGAATGCCAGAAAACAAAAAAACAAAAAAACAAACCCCAAGTTCAGGAATTTCTGATTCAAGGAATTGCCTGGCTAGCATTGCCCTAAGATAATTCTTTTGTTCTCTGCTGTTAAAGTTAATTTTATGTCTTCTGTATGTGCTCTTGTGTGCCAAGTGGTATTTTTCTGCCTTAAAATAATTTCAAATATGCAAACCAATATCATATTAGGATTTGCTCAGAGTCACACACTTCTCTGAAACTTGCATGGGAGAAGCATTTTTCAATCATTGTTTGAGATTTGGATCAACTCTATTTTTACCTCCCCACTGATTAGTTTTGGCAAGGGGCTACCACAAATGGAAAAGGAAGCATTGCATTTTCTTCTAATGTATTGAATTTCATATTATACTTTGTGCTACAAATCTAATTCCCTGAAAGAGAGAGGGTTGACTTCCCTAGCCACACACCTCAAAGCTACAACAACAAAGAAGTGGCACTATAGAACTTGTCTCATACTTTTATCTTTTCCCCAGTTTATTTGCAAATAAGGCCATAGGCAGTGAAGTTCCTACTTTATATCTGGTGCTAAAAAAAGAAGACATCAGGTAAAGGCATTCCCAAAGAACATCGATGGTGGCAGCACCAAGTAGTCATTTCAAGTCAAGAAGCCATACCAGGGTTTGTGAAAACCAGAGGGTTTGTAAGAGATTTCTTCCATCTTGCAACCTCTGAGCTCAGCCTGCTACTACATCTTCAGAATTCAGAAAATCATCTCATTTGAACTTCAAGAATTTAGACCGAATAATCCATTTTTTTTAAAAAAAAAAGTCATTTAGATTTCCCATTTAAGCAGACAGTTCTTCAGAATCTCTACATTCTGTCTATCTGTTTCTCTCTCTCTTATCTATCTATCTATCTATCTATCTATCTATCTATCTATCTATCTATCTATCTATCTATCTATCTATCTATCTATCTATCTATCTATCTATCTATCTATCTATCTATCTATCTATCTATCTATCCATCCAGGGATGAAATTGAGCAGGTTCTGACAGGTTCTGGAGAACCGGTAGCGGAAATTTTGAGTAGTTTGGAGAA
>QLTV01012194.1:7327797-7348111 GCA_003457575.1 Thermophis baileyi
TATCTATCTATCTATCTATCTATCTATCTATCTGTCTATCTATCTATCTATCTATCTATCTATCTATCTATCTATCTATCTATCTATCTATCTATCTATCTATCTATCTATCTATCTATCATCTATCATCTATATCTACAGTATATCTATATCTATCAACTATCATCTATCTATCTATCATCTATCTATCTATCATCGTCGTCATCGTCATCATCATCATCATCATCATCATCATCATCATCATCATCATCATCTATCTAAATACTTATTCTTTTCTTCTTTTTCACATAAAGAGCCAATAGATATTACTTATGGAGTTTTCAACTTGGTTTTTTTAAAAAACCAACATTTTTCCATTCTAAAATGCCCACACTTTTACTCCACTTGGAAGGTTGACTTTCTGCTTTCTGTCTGCTGTAAAATCCATCAAGAAATAACGTGATGACATCTTTGGTAGGCTTGCGACAAAGCAAAGACAAAGCAAATCTTACTGGGGTAAGATTCATATTTTAATACAGAAGATTCTTAATGTGAATATAAAAATCAAGCCAGAGATTTTTCTTTTAGGCTTAATGGACAAAGAACTTGAAAACAATGGAACTTTGCTGCTTTATATGTTGACAGCAGCAAGAATGCTTTATGGGCAAAAAATGGAAAGATATTTTAATTTCCATAATGGATGAACGGCTGGAAGAACTGATGATATTAGCAGAGATGGCTAAATTAACTGCTTTAATCAAAGAAAAAAACACATCCAACTTTGTTTCTGCTTGGAAACCGTTTCTGGATTTTGTGTTTGAGATGGGAAAAAATTAAGTTTTGGGTTTTGCTGATTAGATATGTTAGTTGTTATAGAAATGGCTAATATATATTAAGTGTCTTAAAGTAAAAATTTCAGGCTGTAATGTTACTATCTTATTCTTCTGTGCTTAAAAGAGTCAGAAGTCAATGCTTTTCTTTCCTTTGTCCCCTTTCCCCTTCTTTCTCTTTCCTTTTCCCTCCTCCATTTTCCCATTATTTTCACTTTGTTTTGTATTTTATATCTTGATAAGCTTAATAAAATTATTTCCAAAATGAAATAATGTGATGACTAGAAATGGATACATTAGGTATGACACATAAACTTTGTTTCAAAGCGTTTTCCTAATACCAAACACTTGCAAATTAGGTAGAGGTTTGGAGGGTTTTCTACTCATCCTATGAATGAAGATATGTTTTGGTATCAGATTGATTGATTGATTGATTGATTGATTGAGAGACCACAGAGATGGTCCAGGATAATCTGTCCTCAACCTGGGGCTTCAGGTCTTCCTACTCTATAGCTGAGTCCATACACCTTACTGCCAGTTGTCTTTTTCTCATTCTTTCCACCTCTTTCAGTGTTAGAGCCATCTCCAGAGAGTTATGTTTCCACATAATATGTACAAAGTATAGTAATCTGAGCCTGGTTATTTGTCCTTTAATTGGGAACTCTGTATTGTTGTTTTGTGTTTCAGGTATTTGTTTTCTTGACTAGCCATCAGAGGTGGGTTCCTACCGGTTCGGACCAGTTTGCCCGAACCGGTAGCAACCCGCTTGTGACGTCACAGAGCTGGTTCAGTCGGTGCCAGTCCGTGGACGCCGCCATCTTTTTTTTATTTTTTTTATTTTTTTGGAATTATTTATTTTTTTGATTTTTTTTTCTTCTGCGCATGCGCAGAAGCCGAGTTGCCGGCACTGCGCATGCGCCACCATCTTGTTTTTGGCTTTTTTATTATTATTATTTTGGGGGAATTTTTGGCACTGCGCATGTGCGCACGCGCTTTGCACGCGCGCGCCCACGAGGCATGCCCACGCGGCGCTGGAGGAAGCGAACTGGCGGTAAGGTAAGTTAGAACCCACCCCTGTTAGCCATGGAATTTTCAAAAATATTCCCCAACACCACAGTTCAAAAACATCAATGCTCTTTCTATACTGCTTCTTCAAAGTTGATGGAAGTAAAAAAAAAGCCCTGATTGATTTGATTTCTTGATTGTACAGGGCTTATATCTGTAATTGAGAGGATATGGAATCATCAGAGACTTGGTACACAGATTTCAAATACGAATTCAATTAATATCCCCTATCCTACTTTTTAATTCCTATATGAGCAAACTGAAAATCTCCATACTACCAGATATGGGGCTTTTTCAGTGGTAGCCCCATATCTAAGAAATAATGCTGTTTTGAAAAGTGCACATATTTTATCAGGTTATTAAAAACATTTTTAATATTTAACTTTTTTGTACTTTTGAACTTAATCTTCTGTTGTCATTTTGGAAGTTTTTCTTTTAGAAAATCCTCATGAAACATAGGATATTAATTTTTCCAAATAAATAAGTAGAAATGTGAAACCACTAACACAATTAAAAATGGGTTTGTTTGTTTGTTTCCTGCTGCGTATTCTGTGTTAGTTTATCTCTGTACTGACATCTATAATAATGAGTATTGAAATTTAAGAAAAATGAAAAATGCAAGGTAGGAAATTGTTTCCAAAGGCTTACCTGTTTTTAGTGTACATGACAAAACATTTAAGACTAAATCTCCTTAAAGTAGAACTGACTGTAACAACATACAGACAAAACAGGAAGAATATTTAAGTGTCTCTCTAGAATTCACACATCGTTTTAAAAGCCTTCAAGTTGTAAATCTGAATAATACTAAATAAATCAAATTTGACAAACATTTCTGCTAAATGACTTCTGCTGAGAGCTGAATGCCAGCTGTGTAATGTCTTGCCTTACAAAAAGGATGGTGAGACTGAATTTAACTTCATCCCACCCTGGAAGGTGCAAATGGTATTTTTGCCTCTGGCTGCATCAAGGTGATAATGAACTGGCGATGAAGTTGTAAAAATGATCCAACGGCTACATGGATTTACAGTGATAATATTAGAATGCCAATGGAGGCGTCACATGTGCACAGGGTAAGGCTCAAGAATAACAAACAGTTGGGCTTCATACCATTATTGATTTAGGTCACTTTTTACATAGAGGTTAATATGCAAAATAATTTGCTCCTGCCCGATTAGATAATGCTTTTCCCAGTTCCCCCTACAAGGAACACAAAATGAAATCTTCAAATATTCTCTATTTAAAATCTCCTTTTTATACCCATTATCCTCTTGTGCACATTAACTTTTCTCCTCCTTCAGTCTCTTGGTATCCAATCCCATGTCACTATGTTCCAAGACTGCCTTGTTTGTAGACAAGTGTTTCTCAAACTTGGCAGCTTGAAGATGTGTGAACGTCATCTCCCAGAACTGAAGATTGAAATCTACACATCTTCAAGTTGCCGATCTTGAGAAATACTGTGGTAGACACATGGATACTTGCCTGTTGGGGTACAGACAGAATGGGAAGATTTAATAGTCCACATGACATTATTTCCTCTTATCTATCTTCACAGGCAACAAAAGGAAGCAAGAGATGTATCAGGAAAAGGCAGAAAAAAACAGTTACTAGAGGAAAGCTAGGAAGAGCATGTGGAGTTCATAGGAAAAGAGGAGACAAAGAAATGGTTGCTGGAAAAAGAAAAAGAATGACAAATTGTGAGATGTCAGCAGTTTTGTGTAGGGAAAATTGGAGGCCCTTTTATTTTTTTTATTTTTTTATTTTTATTTTTGCCTAAAGGCAAAAAAAATCTTTCCTTGGCAGTGACTCACACCTAAAGAAATCAAGTACATCACCATGTGTCTAATTTGGAGTCTGAAGTTATTCTGGCTGCCTTTTAGTTTCATTAACAAATTTAAAGAATTGAAAAATGCAAAGTCCAACAGTCGACCTCCCAAAACCAAGATACACATGGTGATTCTTCCAAGAAGATTTCTTTACTATTCCATACCTATACACAGAATCTTGCCAAAATGAAGCACCTTACTATGTACAACAAGCATATGCACTGAGATCTATTAGGGAAGGACTCTTTTTCTCACACAAATTATCTGAACTGAGCTGCCTCTTGCTCCTCTGGAAATGGATTCCCTCCCTCCTGGGAATCCAGACTACATTCCATCACACTGTCAGAAAAAAATGTGTGTCCTCCTTTACTCTTTTCATCTATGAGAATTTTTCCAAGCAGTGTGCTTCTTTGTTCACATGTTGCTGCTGGCACCTGCTTTGAGTGTGAGGAGGGCAAATGAAGAAATTGTGGTACAAATTCTACCCCCATATGAGATGTAATAATGCAAATATGACCTTTGGTTATTACATCACAATGCACATTTGGCATCACTGTGGTTCAGAATAGATGCCTATGCTGCCATCATTTTAGAGTACTGCCTTTATTACCTTTCCTCACCTCCATCTAGATCCTCATTATCTTCCTCCCTTATTTGTTGCCTACCAACTATTATGAGCTGGTGGTCAAGGCAAGGCAGGCCTCTAGAGAGTCCTTTATTGCTCTAAGTAAATGTTCAATCAAACAGCCCTCCAACAACCAGTAAGGCTCCACCCTACACTACCCTGAAGGCAGCCACCCTCAGTCCCCCAAACAACAGCCCGTATATAACAAAGAAAGTCCACAGAATAGGAGCACTCTTACAGGGCAAGGTCCAGGGTCTCAAGTCCAGTCCACCCAGCTAAGCGAGTCCATGAGGCAAAGTGTAGTCCACAAGGCAAACTCAAGGCACAAGACAAAAGGCAGTCCAAAGGGCAAAGAAAAGATACACGGCAAAAGGCAGTTCTCAAGGCAAGGCAAGGCAAGGCAAAAGACAAAAAGCAATCCTCAAGGCAAGGGCAAGTTACAAGACAAAAGGCAGAAGGCACTCTTCAAGGCTAGGCAAAGCAAAAGGCAAAAAGCAGGTGGCAAGGCAAGGCAAGGCAAAAGGCACGAGTCAAAGCCGGGGGAGTATAGGCCAAAACAAACAATTGTTCCTAGCAAAGACTAACTCCCCACAGCTTCTCCTTAAGTCAAGCCACTCCAGATGTTCCTTGTGAGGAGGGGTGGGACAACCTTCTCCCAAGTAGCCTTGCAGCCCTTCTCTGAGCTTGCCTACACTCTGCTCTCTGTGCCCTTGGAGCGAGTGGGGGAGGCAGCTGTTCCTCAGAGGGAATCTGCTATCTATCAGCACCACTGCCTGTCAGCAACTGATCCTCCCTTGTGTCTGTGAAAGCAGGCAGCTCTCCATCCAGTTGACCACCTCCACCAATGCCTGAGGAGCCTGGGACAGCATCATTCTCAGCCCCTGGCCTCTCCAAACATGCCAAGGAAGACCCAAATGTGCTTTTTTAAAGAGGCAACTGGACTTTCTGGTTTTTCTTTTAAGGTGTTTTGCTTCTCATCCAAGAAGTTTCTTCATCTCTGAGCCAGAAAGTGTAGTTGCCTCTTGAAAAAGCACCTTAGGAATAACCATGACCTGGATGACTGAGAATCTCCAGAGACATGCCAAGGAAGATGTGTCATCTCTGTCAGATGGTCCCGGTTTCAACTCCTCCTCCTCTGAACTGGCCTCTGATGGGGCCATGACACAAACCCTGTCTGTGGTTGCCAGCACCCTGCTCCCCCTACTCACTTAAACAAGGGATTCTTTTTGAAACAGTTTTTGCTACAACTTCTTACAGTTTAAAGCAGTGAACCTATGGCATGCGTACTGGAAGTGGCACGCAGAGCCATCTCTCTGGGCATGCCAGCCATTTCCTGTTGCTCTTCCGGGTTCCGGCATGCACATGCACGCCAGCCAGCTAGTCTTTGCGCATGCGGGAGCACCGGAAACCGGAAGAGCAGCTTCCTGGTGCGCATGCGCACACCAGGGAACTGCTCTTCCGGTTTCCGGTGCTCCCATTTCAGCACTCAGTGCTGAAAAGTTTCACCAAAACTAGTTTAAAGTATAGTTTGAGGACAATTCAGGGTTCATAGTCAGCCTCTAACCATGCAGGTGAAGGTTGGGAATTAAGTCAAGATCATAGAATCTGTGGGGCAGTCGTTTCTGAAACTGTAATTCTAGATTCCATAAGAATAGCTCCAATAATCTTGTTGCCTGATTCATAATAGGAAAAGATCCATGGCATCTTGTAGATACATTAGCTGTCATCACTGGTGGCCTGGAAGGATAGGATTTTATGGAGTGAGATAGGTATCATTCAAGGCTAAGTCTACTTGCCAGATCCCCCATTTTTGTTTTATAATATTCTGAGAAAGCTTCCTTCACATGTAGCTATATTTTACTGTGTTTAAAGTCTCCAAACTGCAAATGGAGAGTTCAGATGCAAGGATGCAAGCATAAAAGGGAAGTGTTCCTTTAAATTTCCTAGCCAAACAAATCAGAATGAGAACATGATTCTTCTTGCATGCCCCCACCACAAACTTGTCAAACATCTTTCGTCCCCTATTATGGTGCACCTGGATTCCTCCTTGCCCAGGGGAAGGAGAGCAACTCAGAAAGTGAGACTTGGGGAAAGGCTTATCTAAAGAGACCTCCCAGATTCATAGCTCACTCATTGTTTGATCTGGGATCTTGCCAGCAAGTCATACTCCTAGCTAATTTCTACACCCAAATAGCTCAGAAAAAAGTGGGTCAAAGTGAGGAGGGGGAAATCCCCAAAGATGCAATGTTTTATGACTCATTGAGAATTTGAAGAATAGTTTTCAGAAAGATTCCTGTTGTCAGCGTGATCACCTTGGGCCATTATTATTATTATTCTCAGTCATTCCTTTTTAGATGTATTAAATATAATGCCCAGAGAGAACAATCATATTTTTTTCTTCTTTCAATTAAAACAAACATTTGCCCAACTTAATTTCCTAGCAATTTTTTGGGGGGGTGGTTTATTATGAAATGAAAGATTATATTATCTTCCCACTAGTTTCTGATGAAATATTCATTTTAAAGCTTTGTGTCAGCAGGTCTATGAGCGTTATCCATAAATGAGAAATGTATGCAAGGTAGTCAGCCTCATGCTGCATTTCAAGGAACGTTTGGGTTTCCACGTCATGACACTCTGTCAAATGTTAACAGAAATTAAAGGTAAAATTCATATACAGCTTTCACAAATCATGGGCTTATCTGTCAGCATTTTATAATAACCTACCATCTATGATCTATCAGCATACTAAAGTATAATTCTTAGCCCCAGAGGAAAAATCATGACATTCTCAGACCACTATAATAGTAATATATATTTCCATTGAGCAGAATTGTCAAGGTTTCTTTTCAAACTTTGCTCACTAATTGCATTTCAAACAAGTTGCATTGGGAATAATAGACAGGAAAGACACCTGGCCTGTTATAACTTTAAAATATTTTGATAACCAAGGTTCAGAATTATTTAATGTAGCATTCTTTATCTTTTTTTTTTAATTTAAAAGAAAAATGTATTATTTTCTTCATAAACCTACACTAAAAGAAAAAGCCATCTTTTTCTTTTAACAATCTACAAAGAAATAAAAAGGCTCTTCTCTTTGTTAGTTCTAGCAAACTTAGTTTAAAAACGTCTGAGTCAGATGAACTTCCGTGAAATACAATAATTCATCTTTGCTTTAATTTATCAAAATTAGAGGTTGGTTTTTCCCCCCACAATTTAATGCTTTAGTGGCTTGCAATACTGAAAATAAAGCAATAAATCAAGAAAAGTCAATAATAACAAAACAGTGTAAATTAAAAAAATATTCACTGAGGAAACAATAAAACCCACAGCAAGTATTTAATTAGCAATTAATGAGCAGTGTGGTTGAGGTCTTGACCTCCTAGTGCCAGGAAGTTTTGTGAGTCTGAATGTTGCAAGCTTCCAGGATAGGGTATTCTGTGAAGCAGCGATATTTTAGAGTGGTCTTCTCCATTTCATCTGATTGATCGCTGAAAAATAGGTCATGTCAAATGCATTTTTATATTCAATGCCCAGAATATAAAATATTGTAAAATAAAATGCATTTTATACTCAATACCCAGAATCACTCTCAGTATGGCCAAGGATACTAAGCAGAATTTGGACATAAATTGTTCTCCCAAAATTCTTTGACAACCCTGTGAAGGAACCATGTTACTTTTAAAAAGTGGACAGCTGAATGGTTCTCTAAGGAAACAGACATATTCAAAGACAGAAGGAGCCGCGGTGGCACGGTGGTTAGAGTGCAGTACTGCAGCCTAGTTCTGCTGATCACCGGCTGCCAGCAGTTTGGCAGATCGAATCTCACCAGGCTCAAGGTTGACTCAGCCTTCCATCCTTCCGAGGTCGGTAAAATGAGGACCCGGATTATTGGTGGCAATATGCTGACTCTGTGAACCGCTTAGAGAGGGCTGTAAAGCACTGTGAAGCGGTATATAAGTCTAAGTGTTATTGCTAGTGCTATTGCTATATATTGGGAAACAGAACCAAAAATCTCTATCTATATGATGGAGATCACATTTTGGCACACCAATTGCTTTGCACAATTTTGGCTTGATTATTTTTAGTAGTTAATATTTATTGTTTCTGATCACCTAAATGTCCATGGCAGACAAAATATAGAGAGAAAACAACTTGTTATTTGTTTTATACAATTAGAGCTGACATGGATTGCTAATGTCCACCTTCCCCCACATTGATAAGAAAGCCTTTGATGTACTTGCCGAGTGTCCTTGGCCTGTGATGAAGGCCAAAGCCACTGCTCTAAAGATACCTAGCAAACTTTGATAAGAAAAGAATAATGAGTATTCCTTTCTTATCCAACTGTTATTGCTTCCTTCCTAACATATGGGTAGGAATTAAACTAGAGAAGAGAGAGCAAGCAGCAGTGGGATTGTATGAGTGGGAAGGATGAGCTTAAAATATAACCCTGATGAGAATTGATCTTCCAGTTACAGACCAATCAATCAGCCTCAACTAGGTTTACTGAAGTGGAAAAGTGGGACAAATGATTGAAATAATCCTTAAATTTGTGCTGATGTTGAACTGAGATGGGGAGGTTCAAAAAATGCTCAACAGTGTATCACTGTGGATTCACTGAGACTGAATCTTGATGCCTTAACGTTCTAGCTATGTTGATGCTATAGTGATAAAATTCCAAAGATATATAAATAGAGAGCTTTGTCAACATAGTCTGGAAATAACATAATTCACTTTACAAGACATAGTGATTCAATATTCTTTATTTTGTGTTTCTTTCTTGGTCTCTCTCACTTTCACATTCACACCCATACAAACCCGAGGTCATTGTGTTTTTGCTGAGACTTCTTCAGTAATGTTGGTCCAATGATCTTGATCAGAATCATTATGAGACAGAAAATAGTATTCCTCCTTCCATTTCATGAATCACTTCTCTGTTTCTTTGCTGCAGGTAATCAATGGGAGTGGGAAGTCCAAATATAGAAACCCAGCACTACTAGCAGTTTACAGTTTAGCTTGGCAATGCTATGGAAGAGCAGCATGTTGTTAGGGCTGCTACTGTTCCATCGTTTTAAGAAGTATTAGTTTAATGTGTGCAATAAAGTAAGGAACAATAACCTACCACCACCCCAGCATCAAGATAATCCTTTCAGTTGGAACCATTTTATTACCCTATATTTTAATTATTTTTATATCAATCTTTTGAGTAGCACTCAAAGCATGCTTCTACAATTTCTTTAAATAAAATATTTGCATCGTTATTGCATTGTTAATTACATACCGGTAGTGTGCTAATAAAAACAATGATAAAAAGATTGCTGACTGTTGATTTTTTTTCTTAATGTAGGCTTTGTGTTTCTTGTGCATTATCTTTGTTTCATTTTATTTGACATCTCCAGACCCACTCTGGAGGCTGAACTGTGTACCATTGAATAGATGTTCACACTTTCTACATTGGGCGAAAATTTGTCTCTAGCAGAGAGAAGAAAGGCAGGAAACATGAAAAACATTTGTGTGGTGCAAGACTAGGTAAAGATTGGGTTAGCTACCAAAAACCTTTTCTGTCATTAACCCTTTGGGGGTACTTACTTTATTTATCTCCATGCTATTTGATTTATTATGTTATTTAAATATTGCCATTAACAATAACATTCTAGGAACAATACAGAAAAAATATACAATGTATATACAACCTCATCTTAAAAAGAGTTTGATGTAGCACTTAAGGCATTAAGCAAGAAACCAAGAGACTGTGAGTTCTTTGTGCCTTAGGCACGAAGTCAGCTGGGTGACCTTGGCCTGTCACTTTCTTAGCCCTAGGAAGTAGGCAATGGCAAACTAATTTCAAACTCTTGCCAAGAAAACTAAGAAGGCTCAAGGCCAAGAAGTCTTGAAGGCATCTGTCTGTCTGTTTATCTATCTATCTGTCTATAATCTATCATCTATCTGAGTACAAGTTAGATTCATCCTGATGCTGTTTAATCAGTAATTCTAGAATCTATATCTTAGGGAATTGCCTAGGGATCCGTTTTGTTTTGTTTTAAGCTTTCCCTTAGTATTGGGGGGGGGGAAAGATGCATAGCATAGACCTCTAGTGATCTTTCTGCAAGAAAATTTCACAGACGGGGTAATGCCAGAGAACTAAATACTGCTGGATATATCTATAAAAGAATTTCTGAAAATTGATTTAATTTACATGACATTATAAATCAGAGATGGCAGAAATACAAAGAGAGAAGGAGAGAAAGAAAGAGAGAAAAAGAAAGAAAGAAAGAAAGAAAGAAAGAAAGAAAGAAAGAAAGAAAGAAAGACCAGTAATTTATTCAGAAACAAAGTAATTATGTTCATTTGCGAATAATGATCCATAATTTCCTTTCTGTGGGGATGATTTAAGCGAAGTACTGTGTGTCATCTACGTCAAAAATGTAAATCTTTTTTCTTAGATTAAAGGTTTATTTTTATATGCACTGATGATTTTGAACAAGATGCACATGTGAAAGTAGGTGCTTCAAATATGACATCGCTCATTTTTTAAAAAAAATATTCATTCCTTAATGTAACTTTTGTTACTTTTGCTGTCCCAAGAACAGCAATCAGGAAAGTGGACACTTCAAAGCTAAGCAAATCAAAGCCATAAATAGGGGTGCCATTTTGAGCACCAAATTCTGGCTCACAAAACTCTGGAGACCAGAGAGAAGAGTCTTGTGATTTGCTTTTCATCACTTTTGTTCTTGCTGAAGGAGACAATACGGGCTGCTATCACATACATATTATCTTCAAAGATAATTGGTATGGTCTTGCCATCTGTTGGGGGGGGGGGGGAATGATATGTTCCAGACACTGCAGTATTCTGGCAAGAAAAGGCCTGCTAATTTTATTTCTCATTTCTGGTGGTTTTCATAATGCCATAACAAAGAATTGTCTCCTGATGTGTTTTTATTCTGTTGAAATGGGTTGAGCATCATGTTAATAATCTAAACAATAATCCAGGCTGGATCTGAATAGACCCTAATGAGTTTCATGTTCCCTCAGAATAAGGGATTGGTGATGTGGTCATTGTTCTTGCTGTCCTCTCATAGTCTTTTCAACTTCAAAAACTTCTCTGGAGTGTTGGAGAATGCTCTGGAAGCATTTTATTTAGTAAAGTGAAGACCAAAAATCAGTTTTAAAAAAATGTCTTCCTGAGTGCTTTCAGCCACAAGGATTCTGTTTTCTGATTCTTGGTGCTTCCTCAATAAAAGAACTCTTTTTACAGAATGGTTACACCAGAGCCAGCCTTCTCAGTTTTGGCATTGTGGGCTATTTGGTAGACACACTTTCTTATAAATAAAAATATGCAGCATAAAAAGAGATATATAAACATTATTTTCTCTGAGATTAAATAATAAAGTCATTAGAGTGAGAAAGTAGTATTTGTCAACTGTATTTGTCAATATCCACCTGTTTTCAATCCATAGGTAATAAATATAAAAACCATCCATTTGGCCAGGCAACTTTATTAGTAAGGCATTAATAGCCTTAAGCAGAGACCCATACAAAAGTTATAAAAAACCCTCTAGATTTACAAGGATAAAGTTTCATATGGTTAGGATATTAATAAATCTCCCTCTAAAACTCTGATTGGTTGGTTGATTGATTATGTCCCATAATCAGCTCTTCCAATGGTGCATTAATTGCTCATTTAACTGAGTCTATCCATCTTTCTGTTGGTAATCCTCTTGTTGTCTGAGAGGAAGGCATTAAGGTAAAGGCCCAACAATATTCACAATGTCTAAGTAGGTAATCTACTGGAAGATCTCTTTGTGTTCTTGTAAGAAAGTGATTTAGAAGATAGCCCAAACAGTGATCTTTTTCAGACACTATAGCTGGGTTTATCAGATGAAGGACAACTCGCCACAGCCAACTCATCGCCAACAACTCACCAACTTGCCGTGGGAGAAAAGTTACATAATATCAAAGAAATGGTGGAATAGAATCATTAAAGAAAGGATGCAAAAGGAGGGACAAAATGAAATGTGAATGACAAAAATTAAAATGTTTTTTTAATTATTTTAAATAATTAAATAAAATTGTTGAATTGTCCCATGGCAAGTTGTCTTGCAGCCTGTTTTTCATTATGATATTGTAAATATTCAATAATATTCAAAACAGTCCTCAAACTGGCCATGGCAAGTTGCCCCATTCCAGGGCAACTCTTTCCTGAAAATTTGCTTTCAACCAACACAAAAAGGAAAAGGAGATTCCTTGCATTGTTCAAACTGGAATCAGGACTCTTAAAGATATCCCCCCCCCCCGATAAAATTCCTATTTGTGCACAGATCAAACTGGCCATGGCAAGTTGCCGATTCCAGGGCAACTTTTTCCTGAAAATTGTTACATACTGCCCAGGGGTGGGTTCTAACTTACCTCGCTGCCGGTTCGCTTCCTCCTGCACCGCGTGGCTGCGTGCGCATTGCGTGCCACGTGGTCACGCTGTGCTGGCACATGCGCATGCGCAGTGGTGAAAAATTGCAAAAAAATTCCCCCCCAAAAAAAGCCGAAAACAAGATGGCAGTGCATGCACAGTGCCGGGGACTCGGCTTCTGAGCGTGCGTAGAAGAAAAAAAATCCAAAAAATTCAAAAAAAAAAAATCCCCCCAAAAAAAATTCAAAAAAAAAGATGGCGGCGTCCACGGACCGGCACCGACAGAACCGGCTCCGTGACGTCACCAGCGGTTTGCTGCCGGTTCTATAGAACCGGCAGCAAACCGGGAGGAACCCACCTCTGATACTGCCTCTAATTACTGTTCCATCTCAAAATGTCTGAGAATGAAAGTTCCAATTTAACATTTCAGAATCCATTATTCTTCTTGGCTGGCGATGCTCAGTTGAGCTAAAAGAGGATAAGTCTAGGGATATGTGGAAACCAGCTCAACGGGTTTTGCTTTCAACCAATACAAAAAGGAAAAGAAGATTCCTCGCATTGTTCAAACTGGAATCAGGAGTCTTAAAGATCTTTTTTTCCGATAAAATCCCTATTTGTGTACAGATCCTCTTACAGAGGGGCTGGCAGTGAGTCCCATTGTTCTCAGAAATTCAAATTCATTTGGTTTCTGTACAGAAACATTCCAGTCTGAAATCTAAATCCACCCCTCCCACCTCAAAGTGAGGACTGGCTCAGATGTTAGCCTTCAGCTGAATTCTACAATTGCAACAGATGAAGGAAAGTGTACAACATGGTTTCTGCATTATATTACTAGTTTCTGATGTGTGTGTGTGTATGTGCTTTAATGCAAAACTACTATTCAGATATGGTAATTATAAAAATCAGCTATAAATTATGGAGAAATGATTCATTTTTATTAGTGTATGTAATGATAGTTTACTGAACATATTTATTAGCTTAAAGTACAGCCTTATAAATTACAGTTTATTATGCTGTTGCATCTCCAGCATAGTCTATAATTTGATATATCAGAACTGTAACGAAGAAGCTCGTTCCTGCAACCATTCCTGAAATCTTTCATTGTGGACAATGTTCTTGGACTATTTTCATTTACTGTCATCTTGATTAGGAAACAACTCTGCTTAGTGAGCCCTCCATGCACAGGAACCCAGTTTCAGTCCTCCCCATCTTCAAGTAAAGCTAACCAAGTTTCTGTCTTAAGTTCTGAAGAATCATTGCAACCATTGCTTCAAGGCATGGCTATGAACTCCGACTCTCTCTCTCAGGTCTTCATTGCCAAAGAGGCACAAGTTTAGATCAGCAGGTTCTCTACAAAGAATTAGGAAGCCACACATGAGAATAAATTATCATACAGCAATCTTCAACTGTCACTGCAGTAGATTTATGTCACTCCAGAGTTCAAAACCTGGCCCTTCCTTCCTGTCTTTTCAAGTTAATAAAATTTTGGCTGCTCTTTTGCTTGCCTCAAAGCATTCTGCTATCTATCACTTGTTTACAAAATGTCACTCTCTTGCATAAGAATCAGGGGCCCTCACAAAACCTGCCTCAGCTCTTTCATATCGATATTATTAAGTGAGATGACTAATAATAAATATATTAAATTTGTATGCAGTTCAACTCTCAATAACTCTGGGGAAGCACACAACAATTAAACAAAGAAATTACAATAAAATCAATAAAAAAATTAAAATAAAAAGGTCAGTGGAGTTTAAGACTTTTTTTTTAATAAGCCATATACTTAAAACCTAAATTACTGCCCTGTTTGGAATGCCTCTATATTGACATGATCCAATCTAGAGTTATTGCTTTTCATCTTAAAGAAAGAAGGATGAACAATCTCGATCTAGATTAGAAGTTGCTGTGTCTCTCCTGCACTCTTCATAAAATTGCCTTTTCAAATTAGCCTATGAGAATATACAGAGATTAATTTCCTGATTCATATATGACATTGTAGTGTAATGAAGCAGGTTACAATGAGTTTGAATAGAAGAATAATATCTCTGAGAAGAACAGATAAATACAGATGTGATTGGCATCAAACAGCTTTTGAAATTTGTTTGCAAGTTCCATTTCCCCCTCCCCTTTTAATGAAGGACTTAATGGGTCTGTTGAAACCCAAAGGTTAAGGATGGAAATAAATGAGATGGAAAAAAATATAGAATTGCAGAAATGGTTCAGGGCACAAAAAGTTATATTGGAATAAGAGAAAAATTATTTTACAACCAAAAACAGCTAGTGTTGCTGAAGATACATAATCAGGATGACAGAGGGGGAAAATGACAGAAGATATAAAAGTAAAAGCAATGTATTTCAAGTTAGATGGTTGTTGGGGGTTTTTTTCCTGCTTCAAAGGGCTCTTTTCTACATGTTACATAAGATTCCTTTGGTTCAGAACAAATAGCTGTATTTTTTTTTAAAGTGTAGAAAAGCCATCTGATTAACATGAGAAGAGAACAAGGTGGCATTCCTTTGAACAAAGAATTTGAAGTTCTTTTGGAACTTGTTTTAACTATTTCTCACCTTTAGGCTTATGAACAACTCAATGTCCTCTGTCGGTCTGAATCATTCAACCTTAAGAAGTATGTAGGTAATTAAATCTTGCCAAGAAATATCATCAAAATTTAAGGACCTTGTATAATTGTTCTAAGATAATAGTGAGGAATGATTAGAAGATATGAAGAATGGTAATATATGAACTAACAGGCTGATACAATTCTGCACACATTCCTTAGATGTACAAATTGCCAAGAATCCGATCCAGCACCTGAGCCATTCAGCACACCTGGATCACCAATGGTTACTTTGCTTGTTCTTACCTGTTTCAGAGGTTTTCTCATATTTTTATCCTATCCAGCTGAGAAAAGTCACAAAGAAAGTTGTCCCTAGAAGAGCT
Organism: Thermophis baileyi; assembly: GCA_003457575.1. Taxonomy (NCBI): domain Eukaryota; kingdom Metazoa; phylum Chordata; class Lepidosauria; order Squamata; family Dipsadidae; genus Thermophis; species Thermophis baileyi. The sequence continues at coordinate 7,343,456 of QLTV01012194.1, forward strand.
AAGCAAGGCATACAATTGTTTTTGTTTTTGCAAAAGGACACTGAAGACTTCTTCCAATGTTTGCATAAGTGTACAAAGTTGGGAGGCAGGGGGATGAAAAAAGGAAGTACAAAAAACATGCTCAACTCTAGATATTATGCAAATAGTCAGAACAATATTCTATCTTCACTGTCTTCTGCTCTTACTGAGACCTGGGCTGCTTTAATATATAATCACATATTTACACTGGGATTACTTTCAAGTAAATATATATATCAATTCTGAAATATACACATCAGGTACACAACTAGTGCTCTGTGCCTGAATATATGCAGTTTTTTTTTAATGTGATCAGCACTTCAGAAAGTATAAGGATTCTACTCAGAAGCTTACAGTTTTACACCCCACATAAATGATATTATATTTATGTTCTGAGTTACAGTGTGATCAATATTCTAATTTACAATAATTATTGGAAGTCTTGATATATACTCAGTATATAGTACAGCACTATATATATAGATTATTGGTTAAGTGCTTGAGATAGAGTTTTTTCAATAACTTTACATGATTGATTAAGCTTCATATGTAATGTTTCATTTCTTGCTTTTATGCATGTAGTTGGTTTTGCCCAAAATCACAAGACTGAGATGGGTGACTACATACATTCAATAAATAAATGCAAAGTTTAGAGTCACACAGTTGGGATTTAAGTTCTACTGGGCAAGAATTTCAGTGTCCTGAAACAAGAGGACACACAGAGTTTGTTTAAATAAGTCAAGCAAAATATTTCCACCTAAGTGCTGCTTAGTTCATCTGCCAGGGTGATCTTACCCAGCCAGGTCATAGCTTCAGCCTCTAGCTGTACCTCTGTTTGTGCTTGGTTGTTCCACTCTAGGACTGGAAGAAGGGCAGGAAAATTTCTAGCGATTCCACACCACTATCTATTTCCACTTCTGAAGAAAGGTTTGCTTCTAACACTTCCTTGACAGGTGACTAGGATTCCTCTGTTTGTTTGTTTGTTTGTTTGTTTGTTTGTTAAATTTACTTGCCACCCATCTTGACTCTGGGTAGCTTACAACATTAAAAACAATAAAACCATGAGAAATAAACATACTAACAATAAAAATACAATTATAATTAAAATGGGGAGGGAGGGGACAGGATGTGTAAGGGGGTGAGGTGGGATCTTCCATTGGTCCATCAACCACCACTAGCATTTCCCATGAATCTTAGTCTTGAAGAGACTAAGGCCCCACCAACTCTTCTCCCATTTCAGAAGGCTTTTTCAATCCATCCCTGACAGAAAGAAGATAGTATTTTTCAATTTACCCGAGAAAGGTTATCTCAGGAGCACAGGAAAGCTTGTGTGATGCATCACAGCTGCCCTCAGTTCTGTTTCCTGTCCTCTTTCAGTCCTGCTGCCTATGGTGGCCGTCTCCTTCTGTCTAATACCAGACTGTCAGGTTACTTTCCTCAGTTAATCTTTAATAAATGACAACTGTTATATCACACAGCTTCTGCTGAGAATCCCCTCATCTTACTCATCAGAGACCTGGAACTCTATTAAGTTTTTAATAATAGATAAATGTGTCTGTTGATCTCTGCTGTAATTTAAATTCACCAGAGGGGGAAGAGGAAGAAATTAGAAATGTAAAGCATAAACTTGCTCCCCATCTTGTAAAGCATCTATCTCTGAGATCAATGGATAAAACTTGGAATGAGGAAAGAGGCCTCAAATCCAACACAACAAGGAGTTATGGTAGTCCAAAAGAGTAGAACTGTGCTCTCCTTTTAACAGGAAAAATAATGAGATATTTCAGTACAAATTAAAATTCTTCTTCGCTTTACTTCCTAGGCAATAATAATTTCTCAAATTTGGTCTCTGGTTGGTCTCAGAACTGAGGTTCAGATATGATATAGTCCATAAAGGATCAAGGCTCAAATCTCATTTCCCCACATTCTTGACTATTCTGACACATTGTCAGAGCCTAATGTGTTGTCTCAAGGGAAATCCATTTAATAAAATGAGGGACTATTATGCTTAATTGTTATATATTCTCTGAATAAAATTGCCTTCCCCCCTCCCCGTCATAGTGAAACATATTTTCTCTTACTTAAATGCACTGCAACAATTATTTAAACTGATTTCAATTACCATTTTAGTTTGCACTAAATTAACTGTTATTATAAACCCCAGATAGGAGCTCAACTTGACAGAAATGATTCGGTTCTCTGGCATAGCAAAATCGAGATGATTAAAAAAAGAAGAAGAATGATGCTGAATGGATGAACAAAATTGAGCTAAATGGGTGAACTGAAGCTCCTAGGAAGATGTGAAAGAAAGGAGGAAAATTGGCCTACAGCTCTTCCAAATATCTCTTATATCTGAATGGGTAGATTTGTAGCTGTGAGTATCTATTCATTTTGTTCTCCTAATTCATTCTGAGAAGGAGAATTTCCCAAAAATTCAAAGAAGAAAAAGATCAAAATAGTTTTCAGAACAAGTAATCATGGGGACCAAACAAAGATAGAGGATGAAAGCCATGGAACCACAAGGTTCTTTGACAAGTGAGCAGAGATTTTCAATACGAAGCAAGAATCACAATCAAAAATATTAATAATGAAAAGGAAAGGAATTTTAACCCAACTGTGGAACTTCCTGAAAAATTTATAGCTAAGGGAGGAATATTGAAGAATAATCATGTAAGCAAATGAGGTTACAAAGAAAGTCAAGAAGACTACACTGAAACCATTTACAAATGGGATTATAGAATGACATAAACATTTACAGAAATAGTGTATATTCAAGGATTGACTCTACCACAAATTAGGTATTAGACACAATAGACCAGCTGTTGGAGTGGAAAGGAGCAGGCACAGGCAAAATATTCCTGCAACTTTTAAAATTGCAGAAGATTAAAAACAATCAAAGTTCTAGCAGCACTATATCAATAAATATGGCAAAATTATATATCTTCTAGCAATTGGACAGAAAATTGATGCCTATACCTATATCAAACAAGGAAGATGAAAGAGAATGTGCAGGTTACTATTCCAATTTTTAAGGCTTATTTAAGATCTTGTAAAGAAGATCTTATAAAGAAATATGTGGAGAGAGAAATGCCAGATAAAGAGGCAAGTTCAAGAAAAAGCCAGCAGAACATGAGATAAAATAGCTAACATAAGGACAGCAGAGATAATAATATAAGAAGGAAATTTACCTTTGCTTTTTTTATTGCAACAAGAGTTTTGATTTTGTAGATCATGCCAAAATGTGGAAAACATTAAAGTCAATGGATATGCCAAAACATCTGGTTATTTTTCTAGAAGACTTAAAGTGAAGAAGAAGCAATTGTAAGAAGTCAATCTGAAAAAAACACAGTGGCTCAAGATAGGTAAGGAAATGAGACATAGATGTCCTCAAATCTGTCTAACTTATTCAGTAAATATATTAAAGGAATGGTAGGATTAGAAGAGATGACAGCTGGAATGAAAAGCTGAAGCTGAAATACATGTTGAGATATGCAGACAACATCACTCTCTTCAGAGAAAGTAAAAATAACCTAGAAGAGTTCATTATGAAAGCAGAAATGAAAAGTGAAAAATCTGGATGAATGTGAAATATTAAGAACATGGAGATAATGTCAACCAACATGCTTAGTGAATTTAAGAATTGATTACGAGCAAGTCAAGTTATTTCCTTAGATTAAGACATAGGTAAAGGAAGTAGTATTTATAGTGGTGATGTACAGTTGCGAAGACTGAACTTTCAAGGAAGAATGAGATGGAGAAAAATGATGGTTCTGGAGATGGCTAATAAGAATACCATGGATTGAAAGTAGATCCAGACAATCAATCTTGGACTGAATAAAGATTAAGTGCTACTTTGAGGCAATGATCCGCAAGCAGAAACTCATCCTTTAGGCATGAGATTAAAGAGGATGATGGACCAGAAAAAGTTGAATATAATTGGCAAGGTTGTAAGTTATATTAAGATGTTCCATAAAGCTCTGTTTTATTTGCTATGCTGTTTAGCATCTATGTAATATTCCAGATAATATTCCTATGCTCTTTAATATTTATACATTGCATAATTAAATTGATAGAATGTGTTCTCCTGGGATGTAGCCTGGACTGAGGCATTAGTTTTCCCTTGCATTAGATCCAGCTGAGACATTGGAAATTTTGAATTAGTATTTAGCATTTAATAGATAGCATAAAAGCCAACCAATGGATGTAATTTAGACAACAACATTTGCTTGTTGTTTGCTTTTTAAAAAATCTTTCCAGCATCAGAAGTACTTCTTATTTCTTTGTGTATGTTTTTGTGTGTGAGAGAGATGTGTTTAAGTTTTCTAAACATTTTTCTCTCGTGTGTGTTTTGCTTTTTAAAAGCTGTAGTTATTTTGTTCATATTTTTATCCTAGGCTTTAGTGTATATTTAAATTTTCATTTATTGACATGTCCAGAGAATTCAAGCTATTGAACGATTAAAAAAAAAAAAATAACACCAGGGGGTGAAGGGAGGCATTTAAAAAGAAAATATTTAAGTTTTTCAGAATTGTGACATGTCTGCCTGGGTGAAATTGGAACTGTCCATTCAAACTCTCTCAAGAAGCTTATTTCTCCCCCTCCCCCCCCCTTTTCCTGCCTTTTTTTTTTTTGCCGCTCTTT
>QLTV01012194.1:7348164-7379946 GCA_003457575.1 Thermophis baileyi
ATTTTTCCACCTCCCCCACCCTTTTCCTGACTTTTTTTTTTTGGCAGCTATTGCTTTCTAGGCTATACTTGGTATAAGGATTATATACATTGTGTAAGATTACACAGTACACTTTGCCTATTGATCTAGCTTATTGCTTCTGTTCTTAAAAACTTCACTTATTTCCAATGGACTGTTTTTGTCCATTTGTGATAATTTTTATATAGTTTTAGATAGATCAGCCCTATAAATAGCAGTTCTGCAAACCAACACCTTGATATGTGAATGATAGAGTTGTGCTCTTAGCTTTATACTGGCTATTACCACATAATATAATTTCCATCACTTACAAACTGAAACATTGTAGAACTAGCAATTTCCAAATTTCCCTGATAACTTCCTATGATAACTTCCTATAAGTTAACTTCCTATGTATTTTGAACTGTACTTGAAATTTACTTCTTCGCAACCACATGAGATAGGAGTCAAATATTCATTTGTTGACTTCATTTTTTAATAATACTAGACCACACTTGGAATACTTGGAATACATAAGAGCCGAGGTGGCGCAGTGGTTAGAGTGCAGCACTGCAGGCTACTTCAGCTGACTGCTAGCTGCAGTTCAGCGGTTCAAATCTCACCGGCTCAAGGTTGACTCAGCCTTCCATCCTTCCGAGGTGGGTAAAATGAGGACCCAGATTGTTGGGGGCAATATGCTGATTCTGTAAACCGCTTAGAGAAGGCTGTAAAGCACTGTAAAGCGGTATATAAGTCTAAGTGCTATTGCTATTACTATGTCCCATTTTTGTCAGCACAACACAAAAAAGATGTTGAGACTCTAGAAAGAGTGCCGAGAAGAACAACAAAGATGATTAGGGGACTGGAGGCTAAAACATATGAAGAATGGTGGCAGGAACTGGGTATGTCTAGTCTAATGAAGAGAAAGATTAAGGCAGGGGTGGGTTCTAACTTACATCGCTGCCGGTTTGCTTCCTCCCGCACCGCGTGGCTGCACCGCGTGGCCACGTGCGTGCCTCATGGGCGCATGCGCAGTCCAAAAAAATGCCCAAAACAAGATGGCGACACATGTGCAGTGCCAGAACTCTCGGCTTCTGCGCATGCGCAGAAGAATTTTTTTTTTTAAAATTAAAAATAAAAAAAAAGATGGCGGCACTGGATCGGTGACGTCATCGTGATGTCACCAGCAGGTCACTACCGGTTCGAGAGAACCGATCCGAACCGGGAGGAACCCACGTCTGGACTAAGGGATGACATGATAGCAGTCTTCCAATATCTAAAGGGCTGTCACAAAGAAAAGAGAGCTAACTTATTTTCCAAAGCACCTGAAGGCAGGACAAGAAGTAACAGATGGAAAGTTATCAAGGAGAGATCCAACCTAGAACTAAGGAGAAATTTCCTGACAGTGAGGACAATTAATCAGTGCAATGGCTTGCCTCCAGAGATTGTGGGTGCTCTTATCAGTAGAGATTTTTAAGAACAGATTGGACAGCCATTTGTCTAAAATGTATAGGGTCTTCTAATTGAGCAGAGGGTTGGACTAGAAGATCTCCAAGGTCCTTTTCAACTCTGCTATTCTGTTAGATCAGTGTTTTTCAAACTTGGCAACTATACATGTGGATTTCATCTCCCAGAATTCCCCAATCAGCATGCTGGAAGCTGAAATCCACACTTCCTAAAAGTTGTCAAATTTGAAAAACACTGGTTTAGAGACATGAAGGTGTGGCTAACTGAGAAATAATTTGCACCTTAGGCAGCAAGTAGGTGCAATGGTGTTAGCTGTGAGACATACCAAAGGAGTAACACGCATTTCCAGACATGCAGAGGATTCATAACAAGAAATCACAATTTGCCAATTACTTGTTGCTCTTTGGCAGCTGCCTCTGCTTGTTTGGAGAATTGGGCAAGCTTTTAAGATAGTAGTCTGACTACAGTGCTAAGCACCCCTAATCCCTGAGTAAAAATAGCTTTTTTTTAAAGCAGCCTAAATGAACAGTGAAAAAGATTTTTTTTAAAAAAAAGAGATTTTCTGCTTCCTTTTCTTCAGCAACACTAGTCTTCCTTCATAAGATGTGATTGTAATGTCTAATATTTAGCAAATCACTTTATCTGTTCTTACAGACGTTTAGTGTAATTTTTTAAAGGAAATATATTCTGGTGCTGTGAGTTCAAAATGAATTCTGCTGAATCTTCCTCATTTCTAAATTTCCTTTCCTTTTTATTAGCCTTGTTCTTTACTTCTAATTGTTTGACAAGATAATGTTCCAATACAAGGAAGGCTTAAGCACAAAACTGCAGCATAAGAAAGTACAGTTAGAAAATTCATAACAGTCTCATCTCTCAGACTGTGCAACTAATATCTTCATTGGATCCTCTTGATCATTTTTTTCTTTTCTGTGAAAACTTATTTCATAAACTGACTTGATTGCCTGGGGAATGCTATAGTACAGATCCTTCCTAATACTGGATATGCTTCTTGTGTTCTGTATTATGACAGGTTTTATTTTCCTTCTATTCTGTGTATGCATTTACTGTAAGCATAAACTTGCTTTATTTTTTTATTTATATATTAATCAAATTTATGTAGCTTTCCATCTCCTCTCCCCAAAGGGGACTCTTGGCAGCACACAACAATAAATAAAACATCCAATACAAAAACAGATATAAATCCAAGAGCTGCAATAATAAATAATATAAAATCAAACTAGAAACCCTGGGTGAAAGGAGAATAAAAATGGACCCTCAGCAATGGAGCCCCAGGACCTTACAAAAGATCAGAAGGGATGGGGCCAATCTAATTTCAGTAGCCCCACCCCCATGACACATTGCCTCGATTTCCAGACCCAGAAGCCAGCTACTGTCCTCAACCAGATATCCTGAGTTACCATGTCAGGTGCAAGAGGTCAGGAGCCATGATACAGTTCAAAAGTACTATGGTAGGAGTTTATTTCATGCTATCTATATACAAGAATCTGAACTACTAACAGTCAAATACTATACAAGGCAAATTGGTGCCAGATAAGAGTCAACGGACTTCAAGAGAGGTTGGACTTAGGTCACTTACAGGAGTGTAGAGACTCAAAACTAATTATGTGTTTGACCCCATCCTCAGGCTCAGGCTGGTTATTTCCTATACGAGCAATTAGCCTCATCAGAGTACCCAGCAATTTCCTCACCTCACTCATAAATACTACAAGCAGCCACCGGCAGAGGCAGTCTCCCCTATTTACTCTCATCAATTCCTCCACTGACTCTCACCCGAGGATTGGGGAGTGAACACACTCATGCCCATTCACATCTAAGGACCCCCTTCCCTGAAGCTTCCACCAACTGACAGGGGTTTCCATCCCATGCACCCCACCACCAACAAATTCACCTCTGGTTCTCCCCAGAGGAAAGGAAGAAAGGGGGGATTACTGTGGCCATAATAGGAGACCCACAGTCCAGTTCTCCAAAATGCTTTGGATTTTTTTACAGGTCTACCTAACATTATACAATCTCCCTACATGTTGTTCTCATTTCCAGAACAGTTCAAAGAAACTTTATATATTCTATACAATTTCTCCAGTGACAAATGCCAGTGATGTATCTTCTTGTAAATTTTTTCTTTAAGGCTAGAACATAATGTAGATTTCAATCCTTTCAACCACATGTTTTCCCATTTGTCCATCTGTGTATTATAATCAACTTTTATCCCATTTTATCATACATTCCTTCAGTTATTCTTCAGTCTCATATTTCAGCAAAAGTTTAACCCTCAGTCCAGTTCGCAATCCCTGAGCTGTTGAGAAGAGCAGCAGCATTTCTTCCTAGGCCATGGGACAGAAGACCAAGAGGCCTTCACAGGAGAAGAGGCTTCACAGTAACCCAGCGGTTCTCAACCTGTGAGTCGCGACCCCTTTGGGGGTCGAACGACCATTTCACAGGGGGCGCAGCACGCGTTAGCCCGCCATCTTGGTGCCACTGTCACTTGCAGGGGTGAAATGCTCCCGGTTCGGCCGTGCCTGCGGGTCGCCGGACAGCCAATAGCGACAGAAACTGGAGACTTCGCCCACCCGCCCGGATGCCGCCATTTGGGTTCTTTTACCCTCTGCGCATGCGCAGAACACTTTGCGCATGCGCAGAGGGTAAAAGAACCCAAATGGCGGCGTCCGGGCGAAGTCTCCTGCTTCCGTCACTATCAGCTGTCCGGCGACCCGCAGGCAAGCCCAAACTGGGAGCATTTCACCCATGGTGCCATGCCCCCTTTGTCACCTCATCCCGCATGGGGAGGGGGTGGGGCGGGGTTCGCAGCAGCAGGGGGGTCGCAGCAGCATGGGGGTGTCATGGGGGGGTCGCAGCATTAGAAAGGTTGAGAACCACTGCAGTAACCTATCGTGTATCACTGCTACTACACCTGCCCTGTCATTGCCCACATCTCCAGAGCCCCTGCATCAATAGACCATACCAAACAACAATTATCCAGCAATGGAAATGGCAGTGCAGGAAATGGGGGCTCTTCAGCCTCCAATGCCCCAAAACTAGCCCGACCAGTCCAAAAAATGCCATTGCCAAAATAGCACACAAAAATGGCAGTCAGTCGGCATGTCCATTTCCTATGGTGTCCTCAGTCCAGGCAGTTCCCCCAAGCGACCTGAATAAGTCCCTTGCAGTCTGATTCCAAATGATCCAGTTATATCCTTTGCAGTCCCTTGTAGTCCAGCTCTCCAGGAGCCTTAATCGGCAGCCCAGATAAGTGGCCCAATGAGTAGCCACAGTGGACCACCAGGAGCAGCTAAGTCAGTCTAGGAAATGCCATTTAAAAATCCACCCAGTTCCTGAATACAGCAAACATAATCAATGCTGCAGAACAAATGCCTTGAGTGCAGTTGTATATCTTGGTGCATTCAGATTTTTCCTAGAGATGAGTTGTCTGACTCTATCAACCATAGGAACAGAGGGAAAGAAGCTGTTTCCTACCATCAATTTGTTTTCCTGTAAAAATGGTGATGCCCTGATGATGAAGGTACAATGGAAACACAGTAATATATAGCCCATCTAGAAAGTAGTGTTGTCTCTTAAGCAACCATGCTTTATATAAAACAAAATAGCTTTGTGATGAATGAAAGCATAAATGATATTTCTTTACAAACTAACTCCAAGGATATAAAAGAAAAGTTACCATATTGTCTATGGCAGTGGTTCTCAACCTTCCTAATGCCGTGACCCCCGCCCCACCGCCGCGACCCCCGCCCCCTCCCTGCGCGTGCGCATTGTCAGGCGAGAAGCGATGAGGTGACAAATGGGGCGTGGCACCAAGATGGCGGGCTAGTGTGCGCGGCCCTTCCGTCAGTGCCTGCGCATTTGAGGGCCACCCGTGCATCGCACCATCCCCGGATACTCGTATGTGGACGGATAGAGGAGCAGTGTCTCAGTTCCTAAGACCATCGGAAATATGTGTTTTCCGATGGTCTTAGGCGACCCCTGTGAAAGGGTCGTTCAACCCCCAAAGGGGTTGCGACCCACAGGTTGAGAACTGCTGGTCTATGGATTCCTGGTGGAAATGTGGGGGCCATAAATCTTTACACACTCATCCTTATTTCAAATACACCAATTAGCTGTTTGGAGGAGCAGACAAATGAAGAAGATTATATTATATTCTCAGTTCCTTTTCTTGAAAAACTACTTGATGCCATGAAAAGCTACTTGATAGCATTGCTTATATCCGAAAGACCGATGCGCGCAGGGTGCTAAATTAATATTAAGAATTCCAGCATTTCTTAATGTATCTTAGAGAATGGATCTACAATTGAAAGCATCCTTTCAAGTGCCTTGCAAAAATCTACAGTGTCATGTGTTTAATCATGCAGCAGTTACAATGCTTTGTTTCTTCTGGCAAAAAAATGATTTGGGCACATGCGTTGCTTATGCACAGAGTCCATTTTGGTCAGAACAAAGTAGAATTTGAAGACAAATTGGCATTTCCTTCAGCAAGTGGGAGAGTAATGTTCCTTAGCAGGATGAAGTATCTCACTACAATCCACCCAGGCCTAACAATGAGATTTGAGTTAAGCCACCTTGAAGGCATAGCTCCGAAACAGGAAAACAAATACTGCCATGACCTCCATAATTAAAAACAGAGATCTGCCTTCACATGAACAGACTAAAATATCATCTGTTTTGAAGAGCCTAAACACAGCTGCATCTTGACCCAGTGAGTTGAACATCACACAATCTGTAATTCCATTACAACGTTCCAGTTTGATCATGTGTTATGACATCAAAACTAAACAATTTCTTGTATTACTCCATCTAAATTATGCTCATTTCTCTCCATCTGACATTGTTCTGTTGATCATTTATCTCTCACAGATTAATCCTATTCATACAGTAATGGTTTATAATAGTTGGACCACCATAGACCGTGGATACTTCCAGATATCCAGGATCTCTGCCGCCAATCCTTCTGTGTCCAATATTGATTTGGCTTTTTAAATTGCTTCCATACCTCTTCAGACATAAGGATGCCATGAGCATGGGAATATTTACATGTTTTCAAGTCCATAAAGCTCACACAAACATCAAACATCAGAGCTTGCCATTTGTGGTCAGATTCTATGACTGAGCAGAGGAAACAGTCTGTCAGAAGTGCCATGTGCTACCTGCTCAGGTCTGGGCAAAAATATACTGTACCCTGCCCACCACCTTCACAATAGAAAACACTGTAATGTTTCTATGCTGAGATCAGGCCACCCAACCACTCTCTCTTGCCTTCAAATCACTGACACACTGGCTGGCTTGCCCTTGAGTTGTTTTATTCCATCATATCTGTTCAGTGCAGGAATGGAATCTCAGAAAGTCAAGGCAAACTAGGAATCTCCCCTTCCCTTCCCTTCCCTTCCCTTCCCTTCCCTTCCCTTCCCAGAAAGACAGGAAACCAGGGGTGGGAAGGATCTATTCCTTCCTTAGATAGAAAAGCCAATTGGATAACTTTGGTCAGTCCCTGCTCCTCAGCCCTAGACAGGGAAGTTGAAAAACAGTCATTGAAGAGGCCTTTATCCAGCAGTGGATTGATTCGAGCCGATTATTCTCCTGCCAGCTCCTACCTCCCCAAAAAACCATTTATGTTTTTAAACATTTAGTTAATATGGAAGTCACAGTTGTAGAGCTATGTGAATTTAAAGATAAGAGTTGTGTGAAACATCTTCTCTATTTTCATGCTTTCCTCATCACTGACACACTGCCAACTATATATAAACACACGCTTCCATTTATACTGGTCACACATAGCATGCATACAAACACTCCATTTATACATCACTTCTTGACATACATATAAGTACACTCCAGCACTTCATCAAGACTTCTGCAATATTGATTATTTTCTTCTCCACAGAAGCCTCTCTACAGGCCCAATCTTTTTATAGTTCATACAACTAACTCTCCAACCATTTTTACATTGTTTTGAGTAGTCAAAATGCTCGTATTATTCCATAATGCAGCAGCAATTGTGCTAGAAAAGGTGTGTGTGTGTGTGTGAATTTCAATTCCTCAAAATGGTGTTTTTAATAACCATTTGCTATAATCCAAAAACTCAAGGCTGCATTTCACCAATTTGCTTTTTTCTTTTCCTTCATTTATTTTCTTTGATTTCTTTTTGTTTTATTTTGTAGCTCTTCTTTAAGTTTGCTCTAATGCCCGCAAAATTGATATTCTTTTTAAAGCTGTGTACTTTTGTCTTGGATTGGAAGTTGTGCTCATCTTTCATCACTCGTAATGCCATAAATGTTTGTCCAAATGTATATTTTTCTCTTTATAAACAGCTAATATCCATTTTTTTTTCCTGTATAAAATGTCGATCAACCATAATAATCTAGGGAATTGCCCTGCTCCAGTGACACCGATGATTACACAAATCAAAGCAAAATAGTATTCCTTAGCAATACAGCTTGCTGGGATAAAAAAAAGGTTTGAAATTCGGGATCACATGGAAATTGCATTTTTCTATGTAATAAGAGGCCAATTTTAAGTCAATATTGCAAATGTTTCTACCTACAAGCCAGTTCAATTGTATTGTATTATTGGAACAATAAAGTTATAATTTTCCATTCCACATGAAAACCTTTTTGTGTGTGCTTTTTCCCTTAACTATACTTTACTGTACATATTTCTCCATTATTTTGGCCAATAATACCAATATGCTTTATTATATTCACAAGCGTTTTATTTCTTTCCCCTTTCCCCTTAATGCATGAATAGGTGTATTTGTGTCTATATATGCTTGTGTGTATTTTTCAAAGCATTTGTATCAAATAAGTTCATAACAAAATTCACAGAACTGGAAATAACAAATTATAACTGTTTGCATTTGTGTATTGGCTGCAGAAGTTTGAATTAGGTAATCTGACATTAAAATAAACATTTCCCTTACCCCTATGCGAGCATGATGTATCCCATATTATGTGTATAACTATGAGAGACTTCTTAACAATATATTAACACTGCAAAATATCATCTCAGGGTAATACTATATGTTGTCTTGAAGAGAATCAAGCCCACAGAAGAAAAAGAGAAAGAAATGGACAATCTACGTTAAACAAATACACATCATACAAAATATAGTGAATTTTCAAATTCATCCCAAAGGGCATATCCACACTGCACCTTTAATCTGCATTCTGTCTACATGCTGGTTTAATTCTAACCTGTTTTAAGAAAACCTTATGCAGACTGAGATATTTTGCAAGGTACTTAGCCAGTTTAGTCTAGTAGTTATGGTACCAGGCTAGAAAGTAGGAGACCATGAGTTCCACCTTAGACATGACAGTCAGTCTCTCTCAGCCCAACTCACCACTACTCTTTTATTTTTTCTGTTCCTGAAAAGAAACTGTAGTGAGCACATAAATTTCTTCACCTCTCTCTCTCTCTCTCTCTCTCTCTCTCTCTCTCTCTCTCTCCCTCCCTCCCTCTCTCTCCCTCCCTCCCTTTCCCTTTCCCTTTCCCTTTCCCTTTCCCTTTCCCTTTCCCTTTCCCTTTCCCATTCTCTCTCTCTGAGATTGGAAAGAAAGCCCAGCAGCAAGGAGAATGGATTCAATTATAGCAGCAATCAGTGAACCATTGGAAGACTTGAAGGACCAGGTTAGAAACAGATTGTCCTAGAGAACATGTGATCACTATGTATCACTAAAAATCAGTACTGAGGTGATTATATATATATATATATATATATATGTGGTTATTCGGGTTTTCTCCCGCATGAAGTTGGAGATGTCGTTGCGACGTTTCGACGAAGTCTCATTCGTCATCATCAGGCTGATTATCCGGCTTGTGTCTTCAGCCTCCTAATAAAGGGAGACTAGTATAGATCTATTTCAAGCTATTTAGCTCTCATCAGCTAGCCACACCCTTATGGGATTAGAACCCCGGGCCCCTTGCCTAACAAGGCAAGTGATTAAACCTCTGAGCCACAGGATTCTTCTCCCTATCTGCATGTTCCAGGGACAAGGATATAGGCAAAAGGAAAGGCAAAAAGGCAAAAAGGAAGCAGTATGCTTTCTCCCATATTTGGGTATACCAGGTGATTTAACAGAGAAAAAAACATATATATATCCTTGTCCCTGGAACATGCAGATAGGGAGAAAATGCACATACAGTATACACAATCTCAATAACCTACTTTAAAAGAAAAGAAAGACGTTCACTCCTGCCTCATAGATGTTGAAAAGAAGCTCTTTCCACCTGAGCAGAAAGGAAACTTCCCAAACAGCAAAGGCGCAAAATTCAAAATCTTGTCAGCTTCTAATTGACAAGATGATTCTGGAAACCTGTAAGACAAGAAAGACCAACTTGAATGTGGTTTGGACTGATTACAAGAAGACGTTTTGCTTGCTTCTACATGATTGGATAATCAAGCCATTGCTATCAAACATCACAAACACTAGCCAGGAAATTCTGCTTTACATGGGCAATCTGAAGCTGTATGGAAAAACACTATCTGAAATAGAATTGCTATTCAACAGTGTCCCTATATATAGTCACGATATTGCAAAAGACTAGACAAATGTGGTACCCACAACACTGGTAGGGAAAAATAGTGAAAACTGAAGGAATCAGGATGTCCTATGGCAATAACATCAAGAGTTTGGATGAAGGAGAATACTAAATACTAAAAAAATATCTGGGCATCTTCCAAGCTGACAACATCAAGCCAGTGGTGGGATTCAATTTTTTTTACTACCGGTTATGTGGGCATGGCTTGGTGGGCTTGGCTTGGCTTGGTGGGCATGGCTTGGTGGGCATGGCAGGGGAAGGATACTGTAAAATCTCCATTCCCACCCCACTCCAGGGGAAGGATACTACAAAATCCCCATTTCCTCCTGATCAGCTGGGACTCGGGAGGCAGAGAATAGATGGGGGTGGGGCCAGTCAGAGGTGGTATTTACTGGTTCTCCGAACTACTCAAAATTTCCGCTACCGGTTCTCCAAACTACTCAAAATTTCTGCTACCGGTTCTCCAGAACTGGTCAGAACCTGCTGAAACCCACCTCTGCATCAAGCACACTGAATAAAGAAGAAGGTTAGAAGTGAATGCACCATGATAATGAAGATTTTAAATCCAAACTCAATGGAGGAAATACCATCAAGGCAACTAACATCTGGGCAATTCTAGTCTTTAGCTGGATAAGTGGACTGGACTCAAGCAGAACTAAAAGCCCTGGATAGGAAGGCCAGAAAAATAATGACAATGAATCATGCCCTTCATTCACACACTGATATTGACAGACCCTACTTATCAAGGAGCTGAAGGAGAAAAAAGGGCATGGGAAGAATATATGAAGGACAGACCCATCCCATTCATGTTGGAGGTGCTGGTTAAGATACTTCTGGATTGAAAGGATTAGCCGGTGACATCATCAGTGCCCAGGGGACACCTGTGGGAGTTCCTTTCATGTCTCTGTCAAGGAGCTGGAGCGAATGACAGGAGCTCATCCCACCATGCAGCAGCACTCGAACATGGGTTCGCTAACCTCCAACCCAGCATCCTAACCACGTGAACTACCATGCTCCTATAAAGAACAGTGAAGAAGGTGCACTGAAGCTAATATACCAGAAAGGCTTGCTGAGTACTGAAGAGAACAAACTGACCTACAAGAAAGATCAGATGAAGAATAGAAAAGAGACATGACAAGGCAAAGTATTATATAAAAGTATATTTAAAAAAAATAGGCAAAGCAGATAACAAAAGACCTGTCCAGAAATGTTGCTCTGGTCAAATAGAGAATATTTGGGCAGAATCTGCCTTATAAGAAATAAGCCACAGTCCTGCAAAAACAAAGCAGCATTTTCTTTTATTTTTAGATATCAAGTTTTCTCTTTATGAGGAAACTCTGCATACAGTATAATTTTCATATATAATACAAGTACTGCCTGCTTTGATCACAAAATTTGCACTTGTATGAGTGCCTTTAAATCAACTAATTAACTAATCCATCACCTTGATTTTTTTTCTGAAAACAGCCATTATCTCAAATATATTTTTTAAAAAAGTTGTGAATTATATTTTAAAAGGTGAAGTGTCCATGTGAGCATTCTCAGCAAATGAAAGCAATTTTTTATTACTAGATTCATGAGAAGTTTTGAAAGTATGCTAAGTTTTCAAATACGTGTGCAGTCTCTCTTTCGCTATCTGAATTTTCTTTTGTTAACTTAATATGGCATATAGAAATATAAGCTACACTATAAATTTGCTTTGCAAGAATTGCTGTGGGTATATCAATAAGATCTGGTTCAAGATGTGCATTAAGCAGAAATTACATTTTAAGGAAAATCTTGTCATATAAAAAGCATTAGGGTGACTTATAATTAGGTAATTATTAAGAATTCATGTACCTTTCAGCATAATTAATGACACTTAATACAGGAGTATGCGAATGGCAATCCATCTATTTTAAATTATGCTCAGAAATTAACATAGCTCCCAAGGGGGAAAGGGGGAAATAAGGCTCTTGGCTTAATAGGGGTAGAGTAAGCTTAAATTTAAACACAAAATGTAAATAATAAATATAATAAAGTAAAGAAAATTACGTTTATATTATAGTCTAGCTAACTGCAGGATATATTCCAAAACTAATATTAATGTTATCTTATTTCACTTTTCACAAAGAAAGTGTCTTGTGTAAATAAACCCTGTATGAAATCTGGTAAGTAATTTATAATGACTTTCTTGCTTTGTTTTTACTAATGACATCTAATAAGCTGAATTCAAAAGAAGAATTTATCATTTACATCTAGGGGTGTTCTTAACTTGATGTGAAATTAGTAAAGAAAAACAACATTTATAATAAATACATGGTTTAATGGTTTATTTGTCAAAAATGAGAAAGTGATATCAGTCCATTTCTAACAAACTATTGGTTAAAAAGGTGTATCCCACAGAAATCTTTATACAGGTAGTCCTTGACTTACAACATTTCATTTAGGGTTCAAAGTTACAACAGCACTGAAAAAAGTGACTTACGATTGTTTTTCTCATTTATGTCCGTTGCAGCATCCCCATGGTCACATGATCAAAATTCAGATGCTTGGCAATTGGTTAATATTTATGATGGTTGCAGTATCCTGAAGTCATGTGATCACTGTTGGTGACCTTCTGACAAGCAAGGTCAATGGGGAAGTCAGATTCACTTAACAACTGTGTTACTGACTTAACAACTGCAGTGATTCATTTAACAACTGTGGCAAGAAAGGTTGTAAAATGGGACACAACTTACTTAACATCTGTTTAGTTTAGAAACAGAAATTTTGGGCTCCATTGTGGTCGTACGTCATCTAGCTTCAATAAAGCATTTATACGAGTCTGACATGCAGTTTACACTTCTGCACACTAACTCAAAATTATGTCCCACCATTTTGGGTAGTGCTTATTTTCAGTCAGGCCTGAGAAATATTAGGGCTGATAGCACATTTTGAGTCAACCTGTCTGAAAACTCAACATATCCCCATGAAATCCCTTCACCTCCTTTGTGTGTACAATAACAATTATCAGTAATAGCAAAATGTTCTCTAGCTATGCGAACAAGAATCAGGAAACATTCAAAAGATAAGAGGATCAAATGTTTTCACAGTCCACCAACATGTTTAAAACTGAAAACAAACCTATAGCCTTGGAACTTGGTCAAATTAATGTTATCTTACAGTGTATTCACTGAAAGGAGTGTGAAAAAGGAGTGTGAAAAATAGGTGAAACATGGAGAAGGAAAGAAAAACATCCCTCCACTTCCAGCCTTCCAGCATGGCATATTGTATCTCTCCTCCTAATTTCCAGATCGTTCTCTTAAATCATATTACAGACATAAGATTATGCAATCTTTATTTGTGCATGCACATACTGTAAGTCTAAATCGTTTATGATCACTAGTCACCAGTAAAGTTGCTGTTTGTATTATTATGTTTAGAACATAGGTGAACATGGGAGAGAGCAAAAGAAAGCAATTATATTTACAGTTTAATTTACGTTTTGTTTATGACTAGTTGGAAAAGTCTTTTTATGTATAAGGTATGGTTTCCCCCCCCCCCCAGAGTGTAATCAGTGAATTACATTACAATGTAATCCTTTCTTCCAGCATAAAAGCAAACCTTGATAAGAATGTAGTGTTAGAAGTTGCAGGATCCAATCTGGGTCGATCACCAGAACCAGAGGGAGTTCTGATCCTGGTGACTGAGACCCAGATTGGATCCTACCACATTATCCTGGGACACCTATATTTGCTTTTGTTTGTCAGTGTTAGAACTCCCAATTTCAACCTTATTAATGCAGAAAACATTGGTCTTATCTCAGCATCAAATATTTACTCTCTGCATTATAAATCTAAGATAGCCACGAAAGGATGGGGATATTTGGTCAAAGAAAGTCTGTGACCAGATGAGCAGATACATGTACACAGGATGCCATGCAATTTAGCCCCTCTACGGTTAGGTCTTCCCCATCACATGGAGAACTTCTGTTGTTATAATATTTTTTATTGTTTTATATCATACATTTCTTTTATATCTTGGGGAATGTGTTCACTAGGTGTCCAAGGTTTTAACATACGAACAAACATCATCATCATTATAATCATATGTATATAAACAAATATGCAGTAACATATAAACAAACATATAAACATCCATCATATTATAACATATATTATCTTCCATTGTAATATCAATTATATAACCATCAAGTAATATATATATATATATATATATATATTACCCGTCTGTTTTCCTTTCTCATGTACACCATATTCCACCCAATTTTATGACGACGGTCCATCTCTTTCTGTCTCTTCCCTTCTCCTTCCCTCTCTTCCCTTCCCCCCTCTTCTCTCTACTTCCCTTTTTCCTTCTCCTCTCCTCCCCTCCACTTCCCTCTCCTTCCCTCTCTCTTTCTCCTCTCCCCTCTCTACTTCCCTTCCCTCTCCTCCCTTTTTCTCTCCTCCTCTCCCTTCTCCTCTCTCTTCTTCTCACATGGAGAACTTCTGAATGACTTTGTCAAGTGTACACAACAAAGTCAATATATGGAATATAATGACAAATCATCAGACTAGACGTAGCTACACTATCTATCTTAAGCATTCATAATGGAAGTATGACTTGCTTATACTTCTGAAATCATAAAAATGTAAATGTGGGAAATAAGTGTTTATCAATAGCATACTCTTTTGGGGGCGGGGAGGAGGGATATTTTCTCACTAATTACATTGCAGCCATTCCTGTTATGTGCTTAAGGATTTCTGTGGTTTAATACAGATGCTTCTATGAGTAGAAAAGGAAGTTTTTAGGTTAAACCATCTTTTTCTCCTCAGAGCAGTCTAGGGTGAGATGTTTCAAGGGATCCAATGCCTTTCCTGTGAAGAACAGAGAAACATCTGCTGTTTTGGCTTATTCTTAAAACATTTCTTTCTCTTCCCCTTTGAGAGATATAGTTTGGACAAGCCTTAAATTGATTTTTTTAATGCATCAGGGGTATGATAAAAAGCTATCTGGGTTTTGGTATAGATTCATCCCTGACATGGCCATAAGATCAGCCACGTCCTTTCGTTTTCCTTCGATTGGCTGCAGCTACAAATATTTCTGCAGGATCTAGACAAAAAAACCCCAGAGAAATAAATTCAAATTAGGGTACTTCAAGTCCAAGGGCTACAGATAGCTTTTAAGTTTTATAAAGAAGCTTCTGAAACACTTGATGTTCATCTAAAATGTTGGGATTGTTCATATGAAACTGATATTGTTATGAATGCTTTGGCAAGCTTTTCTGGTAGCATTTGATCTGACTATTTGATCATTGTTGACTTATTGTCCACACAACAAAGAAAAGATAGTATCGTAGTATGCAATGTAATATCTTGAATTCCCATAAACTACACAAAACTGGAAGATGTAATGCACTGCCAGGGTTATAAATCATATTATTATCTACTTCCTTGACTTGATAAAATTGATTATTACAGCAGAGGGATTTGATGGAATCTGTAGAAAGCATATATTTGGTTATTTTCTTTTTTAATATTTTGCATTGAAATTACAGTACATACATTATTTCAAATATTTGTTTGCATATAAAAATTCATGTAAGCAACAAAGCAAAAATAGCAAATGATGCCATATTTATATTTCAGTAGTCAGAATGCAAGTAAACATTCTTGGTGAAAACACATCACTGCTTCCAATTAAGGCAATATAATTGCATGCTTTGAAGTGGAACAATGGAAAAATCTGACAATCCATTGTGTTAATATAAGATATAGACTTCAGAGACATGTATAAAAAAATCACTTCTAATCTCTATAATGTATCTTTGACTACCTATTCCTTTCATACTGTTTGTGTACTGAATTCAAATGCACACTTGAACATAAACAGATATCCATTTTGTTAAACTGTTTTATGAAACATACAATAATCTATAGAGGAATTTTTTACAATTACCATTTATGACTAGTTCTTGGTATTTGTATTAGCAATTCCAACATAAGAACAATTTATTTTAAAAACTAAGAACTTTTGATATTATCTCATACTTTCCTGAGTGAGTTTTCCATATTCCATACTTTCTTCTTAACAAAACTCAGAAACAGAGTTTCAAAAATCAAGATTCAAAGGCAAACTCAAAGGGGATATAATTATATGCAGTGGAAGAAATATATACCTTACCTTTTATAAACTGCTCACTTTTGTTATTCACAACTTATCTGCTTTAATGATTCATGGGAGTCTAGTGAGCCTATGGTAGGATAAAAGTCTAAATGAAGTTATTAAAGATATTATCATATTTCTAAGCTAAATGCTATTGCTATAGCCTTTTTTTCTTTTTAAAACTATCAGCAATAAACTGTCCTTTAGTGACAATATTGATTCCCTCACAGTGTGTAACTCTACGGTGCCTTTTCACTGTTTTGGAAAGCTGCCTGCTAACAAAAATGAATAATTGTTGTTTGTTGTGCCATCTTGAACTGTTTGAAAGTTGAAGCCCCTTTGTGTACAATAGCACTCAGTTATCAATAGAAATCAATCTGCTCCAGGCATTCTGATGGAAGACTTTGAATTAAAGAAGAGAAAGTGGAGCATGCCATCTATTTAAAGGGTGACTAGAGATGGCATTGACTTATCATCTAGGAGTCACCAGAAGTGACTCTATTCCTCTTTTCTTTAAGGCTAATAGAGCACATTTACTGTAACTCCATTTTTAAATTTTCTGAATGACTTGTCTGCTTCTTTAATTCTGCTCAAAATTCAAAGAGTTGTCAATATGATTCCTTTCTCTGAAGATAAGTGAAAGCAGAGAACATCTTGATAGACCATCTGACTATTGATTCATATTGATTCAGCATTGTCTATTGCAAATGTTAATCACCTTTCAAAGTTTGGGAAAGAGGTTTTGTCCTATTATCTATTGTCCATTTTCTCCATGGGACACAAAACTTTATGGAGAAATACCTCCTCTCATAAATGTAAATACATATATTCAGGCAATCATACAGCAAGCTTCAAAGTAGCTTCTAGGGAACAACTGCTATTCAATGTTCAGGATGCCCCCTTGTACAGGAAATAAGTTGGATTTGGTTTTGCTCTGACTGTCCTTTACCATAGTTGGAGGTGTAATTTCACATCAGTTTGCAAAATTAGCAGAAAACAATAAAAAATGGGGGGTGGGTGGGAGATTATGGATCTTCTTCCTCTTCTCTCTCCCTCTCGCTAAAGAAACCTCAAAGAAATGTATTGCAAATGTATATTATTTATTTACTCTTCTAATATGCAGACATTTTTACGTGAGGTTTGGCCTTTATCTTTTTTCCTATCTACCGTAATTTTTGCCTTTTGGAACACAGTTTATCTTAGTATTTGCATTTCATTGCTTCTGGTGGAGGAGTCTGAAGAGGGGAGTAAAAGGTTAGCACGATAGCAGCCATGACCATGTGATCAAAGCTCCAGCTCTTTTTAATAAAGCACATTATATGTTGAAAACATATAAACATATGAGAGCCAGTTTGGTGTAGTGGTTAAGGCACCAGGCTAGAAATCAGAGACCAGAGGTTCTAGTCCTGTGTTGGGCACAAACCTGTTGGGTAAACTTGGGCCAGTCAATGGCAAACCACTTTTGAAAAAAAATATTGCCAAGAAAATTGCAGGGACTTCATCAGGCAGTTGTCAGCAAGACTAACTTGAAGGCAGCCTCCCAAAATAAATAAATGTTCAACTACTACAAATTGGGAAAGTTCATAAGAAGGAACAAATACATTTCTCCCCCATCCTTCCATTTCACACTGATATTGAATTCCTGAAAAGGGACAAAACCATTTGGCAAACATGCTTAGAGCAAAAATAACTCTTACTATGTATTATTTTCATGCCAATGGTATAAGACAGAAGACCATTTAGGACATTGCTTTTGAGTGTTCAGTCCAACATGAGTGAAGCAATGATTAAAACCTCCTTTATGTTAACCATATTGGTAGCAATCACAATAGCACTTAGACTTATATACTGCTTCACAGTGCTTTACAGCCCTCTCTAAGCGGTTTACAGTGTCAGCATATTGCCCCCAACAATCTGGGTCCTCATTTTACCGACCTCAGAAGGATGGAAGCAGTGGTGGGTTGCTGCCGGTTCGGACCGGTTCTCCAGTACCGGTGGCGGAAATTTCCCCTCGCTCGCCGAACTGGCAGCGATGGCCGGCTGGTCACGCCCCCAAACCAGTTCTCCGGTCGCCGCTCCTTGAAAGCGGCTTGCAAAGAACCCTCTGCGCATGCAAAATGCGCACTTCTGATGCGATGCGAACCGGTAGGGAAGGTAAGTAGAACCCACCCCTGGATGGAAGGCTGAATCAACCTTGAGCCAGTGAGAATTGAACTGCTGGCATTTGGCAGAATTAGCCTGCAATATTGCATTCTAACCAGTGCTACTATGGCTCAAAATGGTAACCATATTGATGACATAAATAAAGAATAGATTCCATAGCCCAGGTGAAATGGTTTTGTATATTACAGGAACCCTGATAGTGATATCATCACTAGGAGTTAAAAATGACTTGATGGCACGGAATCAATCAATCAATCAATCAATCAATCAATCAATCAATCTGGTAATGAAGGACTGTACTGGCCCCAGCATAGTTTCAAAATAGAAATGCACACCATTATTAATATGATGAATTGTACATCTCTTCAGAATGTTTCTTTAGAACGAGAATGAAGTAAGCAAAAGAGAGACTATTTTCACTGAGCATCTTATACATTTAAACAGCACACTGATTTTTTTAAAAAATACACGATACTATGAGATCGTAAAGAAATGGCTGCATGTAATGAATTTGAGGCAAAGCTGTCCCATATTCTTAGGCATCATTTCGGGTGCGGGGGGAGAGAGAGATGAAGGTATATACATATTTATTTGTTGCATGGCATGATTGCAGCCTTGGGAAATTTAAAAATACTGACACTTATTTATTTATTTATTTATTTATTTATTTATTTATTTATTTATTTATTNTCTACAGTAGTCAGTCTAAGGTTAAAGTTTTTGGGGTTTGGGGAAGAAACCACAGAGTCAGGTAGTGAATTCCAGGCATTGATCACTCTGTTGCTGAAGTCATATTTTCTGCAGTCGAGTTTGGAGCGGTTTACATTAAGTTTGTATCTATTGTGTGCTCGTGTATTGTTGTGGTTGAAGCTGAAGTAGTCATTGACAGGTAGGACATTGTGGCAGATAATTTTATGAACTACATTTAGATCGGTTCTAAGGCAACGTAGTTCTAAGTTGTCTAAGCCCAAAATTTCAAGTCTTGTGGAAGACTTAGCTTCATTTATTTTATTATCGTAACATATCAAAGGCTCTTGCAGCACATTAATTCTCTTTCAATAGTGCTTCTTTTCTTTGCTGATCCCTGATGTGGGTTTGGAATTGGCTCCACTTCTTTTGATGATCTTCAGTCTTCACAAGCAGAGTGGCTGGTTGTCTGTGGGCCATTCAGCAATATGACTACTCAATAAGCAAAGATGAGACATCAAAAAGTTTTCTAATGAGCTGAAGAGTGAAATGGAATCCGATCTGCATGGTCATAAAAGAGAAGCCTGATAAGAGCAGATAAGCCTAAAGCTGTATTAGACATCCCATCGCTTTAGTTTGTAACAAAAGAACCACAACAAAATATCTTCCAAAACATCGACGTTTAAAAAGAATACATTGCTTCAATTATTTTTAGCAAATTTGTAACCTCTAAATGTATGGTGTTGACTGCACATTGCAATCACAATACTAGAGATTCTTTTCTTTTAACTAAAAGCAGATGCGGTAATTACAAGTTTCTATTTGATTTGAGTTCTAACTCTTTCTCCTACAGAATTAAAAATTGCTATGTCAATATGCTGTTTGTTGGGGCTTCCCATGTGACATGATGGTTGACATCAAAGGCGCAACATTATCTACAGTAATTTGCTGATACAGTATTTTTATTTTCAGGCAGAAAGAAGGACCTCTGTGGATTTTATTTTATTTTATTTTTGTCTTTTTCTTTTTGCAGGACTTGCTAAGTTCATGCTGTTTTATATAAGAATATAAAAAAAATAAAAATAAAAAATAAACAGAAAATGAACTAATTTTTTTTTTAAAAAAAAAACATATACTTAAGTAGTTCAGTCTGCTCCTCTCTAACAGCAGACAGTTTTCATTTGTGCAAATGGTTACTTTTTGTATATTTTCACATTATCTGACACGTTTATATGATTTAGTATTTTAGAGATTCAATAAGGAGAATGTTAAAAGGTATTGTTATTTCGCTTGCAGTAGTTTCAAACAATACATTGTGCTGAATGTCAGTCTTATCTCATTTTAGAAACGGATGTTTTTACATGGATAAAATTGTATAAGCTGTTTATATAATTCTGCTTCTTCTGCAGAGCTTTTCATGAAGGAATGCATCAGGCTTTTATGTAACAAAATATTTTTGGCCACACAAAATTTGATTTCCCCATCCCACTTTTTTTTTTTTAAAAAAAGTCTCATTTTTCCCAATATAATATGTTTTGCTTTGAATACTATGCAACTTGAGATGGTTGATGAAGGTCTTCTCTCTAAAGTCCTTTGAAACAACATTGCTGTGTGCCCAGATTTGTAACAATTTGCAAAAAACATGCTTACATTTTAGTGGGAAAATGTCCTGGGGATGAAAATGTTAACCCTTTTTTAACTGATATCATGTAGCTCCCTTTTCATAATACGAAATTAATGTGCTGTTTCTCAGAAATTTTATTTACTCAAATGTTGCTGATAAGCCTTGTGAGTTATATGTGACTCTTGGGTCTACTTGTGTGGAATGGGAAAACTTGCCACCACCACCTCACCACTGCCAGCTCACTGCCACCATCTCGCTGCCGCCAACTCACCCCAGCCAACTCACTGCAGAAGTTGCCATGAACCTAGGCCTTCCAATCTGGTTTAAAAAGCTGGCCTAGTGTAAGGGAGGCAAAAGTTCCCACCAGCCAGCACTTTTTCTTCAAACGCTTCCTCTCCATCACTTTCTAGTGCCTCCCCACGAAAGGTCGACTAAACAGGAGTCATGGTTCCAGGCTGAGTCGTCCTGTCACTGTCCCTGATTGCCCCTCTCTGCACCCGGGAACCATCAGGGTCTGGTGCAGATATGCCGAAGGAGAAGTCCTTCTCCCCAACCCTGGGTGTGATTGGCAGCTTGCCAGCTCAGATGCAGATAAAAGTCCCCAAGCTCGGAATGGTGTGTCTGTCTGTCTGTCCGTCCGTCCGTCCGTCCGTCTCTGTCTGTCTGTCTGTCTGTCTGTCTCTCTCTCTCTCTCTCTCTGTCTGTCTCTCTGTCTCTCTCTCTCTCTCTCTCTCTCTCTCTCTGTCTCTCTCTCTCTCTTTCTCTGCATGTGTGTGCATGTGTGTGTAACAATAACTCCAGCTTAGCCTGCCTTTCATGGGAATGCTGGAAAATGAGGTGAGAAAGCCTTTGGACAAGGAGTATGGGCTGGTGGGAACTTTCGCCTCCTTTAAGCTGGGCCAGCTTTGGAAACCAGAGTGGAAGGCCCAGACTCACAGTGAGCTGTCTCCACAGCTGGGGTGAGTTTGTCCCATGGCCAGGTGGCAGGGGCAAGGTGGCAGGGGCAAGGTGATGGTGATGAGGTAGTGACAATGAGTTGTCATGGACCCTGTCTTGTGATCCACAAGGAGAAGGGAGATTTTAAAAGTCAAAAGGTAGGCCTGACTGCAATTGAATACTCATTCCCCCCCCCTTTTTTTTTTACATAAGCATGCCATGTACAGGTAGTCCTTGACTTAGAACCATTTATTTAGCAAATGTTCAGAGCCACAATGCCATTGAAAATAGTGATTTACAACTGGTTCTTGCACTTGCAACCATTGCAGAACCCCCACAATCATGTGATCAAAATTTGGGCACTGGGCAGCCAGTATGTATTTACAAGAGTTGCAACATATCAGGGTCATGTGATCACCATTTGAAACTTTCCCACCCAGCTTCCAACAACCAAAGTCAAGGGGGCACGTCAGCTTTGCTTAATGACTGTGAGATTCACTTAAGAGCTGCAGTGATTCCTTAAAAGCCATGACAAAATAGGTCATACAATCAGATGTGATTCACTTAACAACCTCTTTGCTTAGCAATGGAAATTCTGGTTCCCATTGTGGTCAAAAGTCAAGGATTACATGTTGTTGTAGAAGAGTATAGAGATGGTCTTGAACAAAATACTAGTGTTTCACTAGTAAAATATGGGCTTAGCATGGGAAAACAGGAAAGTGTGAGAAAGAAATTCAAGATTAGTCGATCTTGACTCTCTTTGGTATAAGAGGGAGAGAAAGAGAAACTATGTCAAGTTTTTTAAGGTTCTGTTATTATACTGTTTATCAGTAAAGTATTTCTTGTGGAGTCTGTTTCCTGACCTGGTTTACCTTGAAGGGCTAACAGTGTAACATATTAAAAAAGGAACAGAACTTCAAGGACAATGGTCATCCCTGCTGTTTTTTTGACACCTCCCTCTGCAACCTCCTGGCATAAATTCTGCCTTCCTATCGTGACTGTACAACTGATGGTGTATGGCAAATTGAAGATTTATATTGGTTTTTAGGGTTTTGTCTTTTTCTTAAAATAAGGACAACAATAGATCAATTATACTCCTGATGAGCTTGATGCACCTATTTTTTCAATTTTGTAAATTTATTTATTTTAATAGAAAATTTAGTAAAAAAAAAAAAAAACTCTCAGCTTTCTTCAATTATTTTTTCAATTTTGTAAATTTATTTATTTTAATAGAAAATTTAGTAAAAAAAAAAAAAAAATCTCAGCTCTCTTCAATGGTTGCTCATTGATTTATTTCTTAGGGGGCTAAGGAAAAGAGCAGTTTGGAAAGCTCAGGTCCCCAGCTGCAGGAAAGAAGCCCACCAGATTTAAAATAATTGCAGCAATAGTTGAAGAGATTTGCCAACTTTATGTTTAGTTCCTCTGGGTCCTAAGCTTGGGGAAATGTAAGACAAGGGTGAGATTTCAAACTCAGCTGTTTCTTAGGCTCAACATTTATTTGCTTAAAAGAACATCTAGAGTGAGGCTACTCTAATTGCTCAGAAGGCAAAATAGAGGATACTTTATGATGTGTTCTGGTTAACAATTCAGCTCACAGGTGGGAAGACGAGAAAAGAATTAAAAACTGATCCCAAATTAAAATTGTATACACATCTGTATTTGTTTCCATGTGTGGATAAAGTCTCATGAGGCTTAGCAAGAGCACAAGTGAAGGTCTTCTGACATATTTAATGGCATTGTTTGAATCATTCTGTATTTAATCCAGATGACTTGGTAAGAACTTTGACATAAACGTTAGGAGCCTGGTCTCACTTGGGATATTTTTTTTCTTTCTAAAGTTTAAGGGATTTCCTACTGCAAATCCTTTTGGAATGCCACTGCTTGAAAAAAAGAAACAAACAAATGTGCAATCCTGTACAAGTTTGAAAGCAGCAGTGGTGGGTTGCTGCCGGTTTGGACCAGTTCTTTAGAACCGGTAGCTCTGACTCCAAGCCGAGAGAGAACCGGTTCTCTGTATCCGTGAAAGTGGGCCTGCCTGCCCACCCCTGGGTTATACTGACCTTTATCTCTGCTTCCGAAGCCCAGCTGATCAGGGGCGGCAGATTGAATTGCCGCTCCGCAGCTGTTTTCCATGCTCCTTGCTTAGTTTGCAATGCGGAAGTTCTATTTCCTCTGAACTGCGCACGTGCGCGCAGCGAAGCGCGCACTCAGCGAACCGGCAGCACCAAAAACCGGAACCCACCCCTGGAAAGCAGTCCTTTGTTTCGGAAATTAGACATACAGTTGAATGACCTATTTTGCACGGGGGGGGGATGATGTGTATACTGGAAAAGATCTATACCACTGCTTATTTTATGGAGATGTAGAGCGGGAGAGTTCCAGCATGACAGGGCAAGCTTTCAACAGTTTCATCCCATCCCAGTCAGTGTGCTTAGCTATCAGCAGGAATGCTTCTCTTCAATTTCATTCTGAGAGGTGCTAACAAGCAGCCTTGGAGATAGAGAGTTTGTGATAGCTGTACACCAGATGTTTCTGACCAGACTATGACCCCGGTTGCTATATCTTTTAAGGAAGAAGACATCCCTGAAGAAGAGAGGAAATAGAGGTTTTATTTCTGACCTTCTTCTTTATATTCTTTAGTTCATTTGCTAAGTTTTACTCTCTAGTATTGTTGTGCTTATGATTAGCATATGGCATTGTTACAGAAGCCAGGAGACCACAATGCTATTGCAGAGTAGTAGTTTGGCTTGCCAAAGTATCAACCTTGTTATAGGACATGCTTGCATGCTTCCCAAGGTGTGTCACAGGAGGGTGAGCTGGTTTCGCACCCGAAAGACGAGCAGCTCTTCCTGCAGCGTCACCAAGCCCCCCCCTTCCCGGAGCTGCCTCGCAAGCGGGCACTGCAACTGGGAAGGTTTCAGAGCAATCAGGAATCTGACTGCCTGCACAGAGCACCAGCTTGTCTCTTACCAAAGTGGTACCTATCTATCTACTTGCATAGAACATGCTTTTGAACTGATAGTGGATACAAGCTGAGGCGAATGACAAGAGCTCACCCTGCCACACAGAGCTAGGACTGGAACCGCTGAAGTTGAGACCATCTCCAGTGTCATTAAACCACTGAGCAACCACACCTCTATTGCTGTGGTCATCTAAAGGATTAGCAGTAGTGCAGTAGTAGTAGTAGTAGTAGTAGTAGTAGTAGTAGTAGTAGTAATAGTAGTAGCTCTTTCTAAGCTAGTTTTCCTTTTCTTTGAAATTAATTTTTAAAGGTTAGGCTGGTCAAAATAAAAAAGGAGAACATCCAAAATGTAATGTCTATCCCAGAAGGATGTGACACACTTAAAAATGGGATAGGGTTTTGATTGTGGGATTGTGTTGAACATCTTCACTTTTTTAAAAAAGTCCTATGAATGCCCCTGATATGAATGTAGGAAGGTCGTTCACATACATCTACAAAATATACATTTTGGTTTAGTATTATTTTGGTTCTGGATAAAGTGTTCATACCCATTTCATCATAATAGCTTTTGCAATCAATATGCACTAATTCCAAGGCATAATCAGCTAATCCAAAGTCTGCAAGAATTCCTATCTGCACGTTAATTTTTCAAAAGATTCACCTTTGAACCTAAATATGAATTGAATTGACAAGCCCTGACAAGATTACTCTCTGGCTAACTTTCATGTCATATAATTAGTATTATAAATTATGTGCAAATCTAAAATTATTATCAAAAACAAAGTTTTACTACAATAAAGATTGGTGGCCTTGAACTGCAAGAGTGTGCTTAGGCAATGTTTTTGAATCAGGCTA
Source organism: Thermophis baileyi (assembly GCA_003457575.1). Taxonomy (NCBI): domain Eukaryota; kingdom Metazoa; phylum Chordata; class Lepidosauria; order Squamata; family Dipsadidae; genus Thermophis; species Thermophis baileyi. The sequence goes on from QLTV01012194.1 coordinate 7,373,547, forward strand.
CAAAAAGGCTTTTTTCCCCCTTTTTCTTCTCATCCTCCTTCCAGAGAATTTCAAGTGGGTCATTTCAGCTGTGCAATGTGGGAGAAAGATAACGGAGTGTTACTTGCAAATGGCCAAGAACATCAAAGAAGCAGCAAGAACACTGCGTTTTCATGCACATTGGTCCAAAAATACTTTCACAGTGACAGAATCTAAACCATGTGTCTCTGGATGTATCTCTGGACTTCAGAACATTAATTCTGGAAACAGCTAAACTATCTTCGCTTGTCAGAAACCTTGTTCTGCTTTTGTACACATTTAGATGTATTACTTGTCCTTATATGTTACGGCTGTACAAGCTTTTGCCTTTGATGTTTTATTTGCCCTCTGAGCAGAAGAGTTAATTGAATAAACAATAATACATAATAATTTATTATTTGCTTTGATTCCCCCCCCCCTTAAACTTTAGAATGTACAGGAAATGGCCTTCTAATATCCCAGTGTAATTTGCTTGCTTATGTGCTGGATGGAAAGAAATGATTGGAAACAAATGGAATTAGGTGTAATCATAGGAAGTGAGGAATGGGATATACCATTGCACTCTCCTATTTACAGTCAAAAGCCCAGTGATCCCAGGATGCAGTTTTCTTTTGAATTTGCAGGGAATGTAGTCCAATTAACCCACCATGACAAAATCAAAAGCTAGAAAATGACACTATGATTCCATCCTCCACTTTTCTGTCTATTTTTCCCAGACCTTAAGCAACTTGGCATCACAAATCCAGTAGAAGAATCATTTAAGATCCAGATTCCATCTGTGCTCAGCTTCTAGCTCAACAAATGCTTACTTGGAGGTATGTACTTATTTATCATATTTATATTTTGGGTTTCCTTTAGGAGCTCGGGGAGATTTATATGGGGAATTTCCTTCATTTTACTCCTGCAAGAAGAACCCTGGAGTTATGTTTGACTGAGAGAGAACATCTTTTTCAGGAAACGTCTGTGCACTTCACCAGAAACTCAGTGCTTTTGTCAGAACAACTAAAGTAGCATAGTGTTCTACCCCTTGGGGACATGCACATGACTTTTGAATTTTGATGTCCATAAAAAGGGGTGTGGGTTGCACTGTGATGGTGGGGAGCTGCTAATATGCATCTGGCCACCCTTGCCTGAAGACACAGTTGCACTGCAGCATAAAGGGTACAGTTAGGAATGCCCAAACTGCAGTGCACTGTTGTGATTCCTGCTTTACATTTTGTTTTTCCTCTAGACATTGGACAGAATATTTTCCTTCCAACTGGATCCCAAAGCTGTGTCACCTTCCCAGATAGACCAGACACAGGATACATAACCAGATGAGCTAATTCTACTTCATTGTAAGGCTTCCATAATCTTGCAGGTCTGAAAGTACAAATCTCCTGCCATTCTCCTTTACAGTTTAAGAAGTTAGGGAGGGTCTCTTTTGGGACTCTTTCTTTGCCCATTATGCTGCTGCAGGCTGTGTCCTCTCTTATCCGACAATTCCCTCTTTGCTGCATCTCTCAAGGTTTTTCTCACATACTATTACAAGTTACAAGTTGAGACAGTGTTTGGTCTAATATCACCCAGTGACTTTGCACTTAACAGCTGGATTGGAACCTGAATCTCTTCTAACTGTGGCCATCAACAATAGAATATAAAAGATTAACATTAAACAAGTCAGTATAATGTTACACTTAAGGATAAAATTCAATGTCTTGGCAGGACATGTCAATCATATGAAAAGTCAACCTAAAGATTTAGAATTGCATGTTACTGCCTATATTGAAAAGGCATGGCTTTCTGCATAGATCATTCTAAAGAAAATTGCTCTTAGCACATAACTTTCCATGAAAAGCTTTATACTTTACCAAGCACAAGGAGTGATTCATACCATTTATTCCTTCAAAAAGGCATAGTTATTTTAAAGGTAATTATTATAATAAACAAAGGTAAATAGAAAGCAAAAAAAAATAAATCTCAAGCAGAACTCTTACTTAACCAAAGGATGTACAAGATTTTATATCTTTTCAATGCAAATTGTGGGGGGGCAAAGGTTATGAACACAACCAATTATGCTCTTATAATTCATAGAGCTCTCCATAGCCATTAAACTAATGGTAAAAATTAAGTTCCCACTCTCCTTTCAATAAGTTGTACGGATTCAGAAATAAGCTTTTAGATTGAAGGATGGGTCTCATTCATTAAATTGCTCAACAAAAGGATCTGATAATAGTATTTCAAATGTTTTTGACATATTTCTCATTAAAATACATTCCTGAACTCAAAAGTTTAGTTTGCTTTATAGTTTGAATGTATTCCCTAATAATGCAATAGTGTAGACATCTACTTGGATAAAGTTATCTTAGATATCATTTTATAGGCAATGAGATTAAGTCCGAACTGATTTAATCATGTTTAATCTAGATATACAGATCACAGCTTTTTGAATCAGATTACTGAATTCAATCAATCAGATTAGGAGATGTGATTCAATTTAGGGGAGAAAAATACTTTTTGTGCATGTACAGAAGTTCATCAATACTTGGGTAGAAAGCAATTCATTTCATTCAATAATTCCACCCAGATTGACAATCCTGAACTGAGAGATCCAACTGAATTGCCTTTTACTCACATCTACAAATTGGATCTTTGAACAGCTTTATCACTTTATCCCATGGAATGTTTTGCTTTCATCATTCCTCTACATTTGGACAAAATTGTAGCTTTCATGAAATGATTTTCAATCAGCTGATACCTGATCCCATGTTTCTGCTGGAGCACAGAATTATATTATTTTCCTCCAAAAAGTCATATAAAAGCACTCAGCTTGGTTTTATAAAACCAAAACATGCCCTTAATAAAATTATGCTTCATTACATTAAGTCAGTATTTAATATGCTTGATTCTGTAGTTCCTTTGTTTTTCTAGTCTCAGTACCAATGATTGGCATGTCCAAAGCAGTATTCTAGCAATCAAGGAAAGCAGGGTTGAGCATCATTTGTCATCTGAAAAGAGACCCTGATCAAAGCTTACAAAATTCCTTACTGGGGATAAGTAGCAAACATAAGAAGCTTCTTGCTGGACTACACCCATCGTGACCATTACCTACGCAGAATGAAGCATCTCCATCACAATTCTTCCTTGTCAAGGCCATTATCAAGTCTTCATCTTCACATTACTAAGTTCCTAACCATCAGATGAGTGGGAGCAGACAGGAGAAGGGACAGTACCCCAAGGTGCAATCATTACCATGGAATGCTATGTGGGCCAAATTCAGGGAATGAATGGATGTCTCCATTTGGTGACATCGTAGAACTTTCATTCAATTCATATTTTCAGCAAGTTCATCAGTAATAGCTTAAACTGCTATGCAATAAAGAGTGCAATAGCCACTAGTTGTCTTCAGTCAGACCACCCAAGAAAAATAATGTCACTAGTGTTTGCACAATCACCAGTAAATGTTAATTAAGGGGGATAAAATTCATGATGTTTATTTTTTTGCTTCATAATATACCCCAGAATACAGTCAAGAGACACCTAGCATTTCACTTTGCTTCTCTTTATCTTTTGTGTATGTATAAATTCTGGAACTTGTTACTAATTCTATTCTACTTTATTACTTTTTTCTCTCTCATTTACTAATAGAAGAGGAGGGATTTATTGTCTCAAATTTGGTTTTTGAGCAATGAGATCTTTAGGAATGGTTCACAACTGCTTGGTAAAAGCTAGTTTGAGATCAGAAAGTGGGAGCTTAACTCTTGTGTCAAACTTGGTCAGAATTTGTTCAGATTTTTCTCTGCTAGAATTGCTAGGAAAGCATGCACTTTTAACTTCACACTTAGGGGTCATTACGTCCAGAGGTACCACAATCTCATGTTTACCATACTATAACCCAAACTGTCTTTGATCCAGTAATCCCATGCTTACAGATCTATTTTTGCCAGCTCATTTTAAAGATAATTCTGGGAAAGATCTTGTGGGCATAACATTCCCTGGAAAAAAATATATATATTGTGTTACCAACAAATTATTCTTTCTAATCCTGCAAGTGTAAAATTGCCCTACAGTCTTTTCATATATACAAAATGAAAGAAATAGTAATTCTGCAGAGATTATGAAATATCAGTAGAATGCCATTTTATAAAATTGAAGAGGACATCCCCCCTGCTTTTTTATGCTGCAGTCAATGTTTCTGCTGAATTGCAGAAAAATGTGCCTCCAAAATGAATAATTTCTGAATGACAACGATTCCACCTATTAAGATCAATTGTAAGAATAATACTTAGGCAACTATGAATTACTTCTGCACAACCTTTCTTACCTACTAGAAATAGAAAATGTTATTTTCTGACCTACATCTTCCCAGCTCTCTTAGTAAGTTGTCACAAACAAAGTATCTATCTAATAGTATCTCCAGAAGTCCTTTTTGCTCAATTAACAGGAAATGAAAATAACATTCCCATTCCTTCCTTTCCATTTTTTTTCTTCAGAAATTTGTGGTCAAAAATGAAATGCCAATATTTAGCAGTCTGTTTTAAGAGCTGTGTTTCACTGTTTTAGTAACTACTGTTACAAGGTTCAATGTTCAACACTCAGCAAGTATCTCATATCCCAATACAAGCAATGTGGTATGGATGAGGGCTACCTAAAGTATGCTAAAACACAAAATCAAGGAATTAGGAGTGAATCCAGAAATATGCAAGTACAATTTACAGCCATTCATTCAGTGACCATTTGAAGTTACAACAGCCCTGAAAAAAGTGACATGATAATTTTTCACACTTATTACTGTTACAGCATCCTCATGGTCATGTGATCAAATTTTGTACACTTGGCAACTGGCATGCATTTATGACGGTTGCAGTGTCCCGGGGTCATGTGATCACCTTTTGTGACTGTCTGATCAGCAAAGTCAATGAGGAAGCCAGATTCACATAACAATCATGCTATTAACTTAAAAACTGCAGTGATTCACTTAAAAACTATGGTAAGAAAGGTCATAAAATGGGACAAAACTCACTTAACAACTGCCTTGCTTAGCAACAGAAATGTTGGTCTCAGTTGCAGTCATAAGTCAAGGACTACCTGTATATATTTGCTCACGCAAGATAATTTTTCTCACTGTTCTGCCTCACTATAGACTTCTCTGCTTCTTCTCCTTCTGGGAATCAATAAATTATTTGTTTGTTTCTTCAATTTATACGGCTGTCCACTTGATAGAGACATGCCTGGAGATGATGATGCTTATGGGAGGAGCGAGGAGAAAGTCAAATTAAAATTGGAGTCAGAGATGGCAAAATAGAACGGCTTCAACTGATGTTGTGCTTCAGGATTCAGAGGTAGCCCTGTCCAATGTTATCCATTCTGCTTTGGACAAAATTCCTACCTTAGGCCATAATGGAAAAGCATCAGAGTTTCTTCCTCTCCTTTAGCTTTTGGACAGAATAAGTTGAAAAAAAGCCTAGAAATTAGACCTCATAGATGACCTCAATCCTGCTGAATCTCATCAGCCAATAGAGTTTTGGAAATATATCTCCTGCAACGCTTTTACTGTAACAGGAGTGAAGAAAGGGCAGTATGGCAACCTCTAAATTTTCCAGCAAGAAGCCTGCAGAAGAATTTAACTAAATCTAATGGAGAGAGCCCTACTGCAAATTAAAAATAAATGCAGGTTTTATTCCACTGCCTTCTGAGAACTAGTAAGCTAGTAGTAAGCTCGCTTCCCTGTCTCCTCCCTCCCATGTTGGAAGGATACAGAAGAAAGGCAGGGTTTCCAAAACTGAATGCTTAAAAGATAGAAGAGTTCACTCTTCCACCTTCTGACTGCTTGTTATTTTTGATTTCCAGCTTTCTTTAGATCTGACAAGTGTGCCTTCTTATGGGAATAAGCAGAAGGAGACTCCCTGACAAGTCCACCTGTCATAAACTCCCAGGATTTTGGCTTGCTGGTAATAATCTGTGTTAGAGATTAGAAGAGTCGCTGGTGAAGACAACTTTGCCTTCCAACTGCAGATAGATGCCAGACTTGTTGACAGGCTGGGCTAGCACAGATATGTTATGGCAGAAGCAAAAGTTTGCCTTTAAACCTTTTTCTCTCTCTATGTTCATGTATACACACACACACACACATATACACATATATATGTGCATGCCAAAAGGGGAAAAATGGAAAGAAGAAAAATAAAACATCTATAAAGACAAGATTGTCATATGGTAATCTAATGTCCTTCTCTCTCTCTCTCTCTCTCTCTCTCTCTCTCTCTCCCTCTCTCTCTCTCTCTCCCTCCCCCCCCCTCTCTCTCTCTCTCTCTCTCTCTCTCTCTCTCTCTCTCTCTCTCTCTCTCTCTCTCTCTCCCTCTCCTAGAAGAGCAAATGGGGGTGGGGAAGAGAAAAAGAGAAA
>QLTV01012194.1:7413718-7447866 GCA_003457575.1 Thermophis baileyi
TCACAATTTAAGGTGTTGGTTGTTACCTTTAAAGCCCTACATGGCTCAGGACCAGTTTATCTGCGTGACTGCCTTCTGCCACACTCCTCCCAACTACCAGTGAGGTCACACAGAGCTGGCCTTCTTCAGGTCCCGTCAGCCAGACAGTGTTGCTGGTGGGCCCGCAGGGGAGGGCCTTCTCTGTAGCCGCTCCGACTCTGTGGAACCAACTTCCCCCCGAGATCCATACTACCCCCACCTTACTGGCTTTCCGTAAAGCCATTAAGACCTGGCTTTTCCAGCAGGCCTGGGGCCAATAATTGACTGATTGGCCCATGTATGTTTGTGTGAATGTTTTATTTTAATATTGATATATTTTTAAATTGTTTATATATATATATGTTTTTATTGTTGTCTTTTTTATATACTGTGAGCCGCCCAGAGTCCTTCGGGAGTTGGGCGGCATACAAATTTTATAAATATAAATATAAATATAAATATATAAACTTGCCATGTCCAACTCACTGCAGGACAACTTGCCATGGCCATTTCGCTACAGAACAACAGTTATTGGACAACAACTCGCTGTGGGACAAGAGTTACACTAATATCAAGAAATTGATGGAATAGAATCATTAAAGAAAGGATGCAAAAGGTGGGACTGAATGAAATATTAATGGCAAAAATTAAAATAATTTTTAAATTATTTTACATAATGAAATAGAATTGTTAAATTGTCCTGCAGCGAATTGTCCTGTGGTGAGTTGGCCGTGGCAAATTTTCCTACAGTGAGTTGGCCATGGTAAGTTGGCCATAGCAAGTTGGCTGTGGCAACTCCATTCCCAGGATTGTAGGGGCTGTAGATCATTGATTACACAATCTAGTGATTTCAGTTGGAGGCTGTAAAAGATTTTACTGAAATTGCTAAGCATTCTTTAGAAGCATCTTTATAGTATCATAGAGGTATAGAAGGAACCTTGGAGATCTTCTTGTCCAACCCTATGCTCAAGGTAGGATCCTTACACCTTCCCAGCGCAATGGTTGTCCAATCTCTTCTTGAAAACCTCCAGTGATGGAGTACCCATAATTGTGAGAGGCAAGCTGTTTGGTTGACTAATTGTTCTCACTAAATACAGGTTGCCCTGTCAATAACCCTATTTGGATATACAGGCATTTTAGGCATGTATAGAATTATACTATAGCAAGCTAGTGTACATATTTCTTGCAATATCTTTTTAAAATGTCAGAAGGGCTTCAACAGGCTGATTTGAAACTGTCAATGAGAAAACTCAATGCTTCTTCCCCTGGCACTTTCTTGCCAAGCTACCCTTGGCATAGAAACCATTATTTGCTACAATTTTTTTTTTAAATTGAAAATAATGTTTGGAACAGAAAATTGTGAATAGTCAAAAAATTTTTTAAAAAAACCCTTCCAATTCCTGCTTGGGATTTCAGTTTTTCTACTGGCTAGCTTCCAAGCTCTTTATAGGTTCTATAGCACAAATGTATCACTGATTGTTTTTAAAAGGTGAAGGAGATACAGTCAACCCTCAACTTACAACCATGTGTTTAGTGGCCAAAGTTACAATAGCATTGAAAAAAGTGACTTATGACCAGTCCTTGTATTACAACCAGAGGTGGGTTCCTCCCAGTTCGCACCGGTTCTATAGAACCGGTAGCAAACTGCTGGTGATGTCACAGATCCGGTTCTGTCGGTGCCGGTCCGTGGACGCCGCCATCTTTTTTTTGGATTTTTTTGGGGGGATTTTTTTTGGGGGGGGAGACTTTTTTACTATTTTTTCTTCTTCTGCGCATGCGCAGAAGCTGAGTCCATGGCACTGTGCATGCACCGCCATCTTGTTTTCAGCTTTTTAATTTTTGGGGGAATTTTTGCAAATTTTCGCCACTGCGCATGTGCGCACGCGCCCACGTGGCGCGGCCACGCGGTGCGCAATGCACGTGAAGCCATGCAGCACGGGAGGAAGCGAACCGGCAGCGAGGTAGGTTAGAACCCACCCCTGATTACAACCATCTCAGAATCCCTATGGTCACATGATCAAAATTAGCAATAGCACTTAGACTTATATACCGCTTTACAGTGCTTTTACAGCCCTCTCTAAGCGGTTCACAGAGTCAGCATATTGCCCCCAACAATCTGGGTCCTCATTTTACCCACCTCGGAAGGATGGAAGGCTGAGTCAACCTTGAGCCGGTGAGATTTGAACCGCCGAACTGCAGCTAGCAGTCAGCTGAAGTAGCCTGCAGTACTGCACTCTAACCACTGCGCCACCTCGGCTCTTTCAGGTACTTCGCAACTAGCATGTACTGTATTTAGAATGGTTGCAGCATCCCAGGGTCATGTGATCACCATTTGCAATCTTCCCAGCCAGCTTCTAATAAGCAAAGTTAATAGGGGAATCTGGATTTGCGTAACAACCACGTGATTCTCTTATAAGAGCTGAAGTGATTTGCTTATCAACCGTGACAAAAAAAAAAGTCATTTTTTTAAAGTGCAATTCACTTTAACCACCACCTTATCAATGAAAATTCTGGTTTCAACTGAGGTAAGTTGAGGACTACCTGTAGTACAGAATTTTTTGTATATCCTTAGGACTTCCTTGCTTGGAAATTTATTTTACAGATTATTTCATATACTGAATAATGGCAAGATTTCTTTCTCCCAGAGAGACCTATAATATGCAAAGAAGGTCAGTATCTCTTCAGATTATTGGTTGGTCTGAGATGCAGGAAGGGTCCTGAGTTTTCAGAAGCCTTCTGATTCTTCTTCTTGGGAGAATTCTCTTACAGTGTTTGAACTTTTCCAGGACAGAAGGGAAAAAAAGTTGTTGTTCCTACCATGGGAAAACTCCCCAGCACCAGACAAAATGAAGCTAGGGATTTATGAAACTAGGCAAAGTAGAAGCAGGTATATTCTCCAATTTATTTCATATATTTTTTTTGTAGCCATTTGTTCAAGCAAAAATTGTGTTTGTAAGAAAATAATGGATTTTTAACAATGGTTATACCTTGGCCTTATAAAGTGCTTATGGGTGATGTTCAAGCACAAGCAAAAACCACCATTATGACACATCTCATATGCACAATCCAATTTCTACCTCAAGCTGGGTAGGATTCCTGCAAAACAATATTTTTGAGGTTCAGCCTTTATCCACAATAAATACGACAAGATTCTTCCTCTTCTTCTTCTTCTTCTTCTTCTTCTTCTTCTTCTTCTTCTTCTTCTTCTTCTTCTTCTTCTTCTTCTTCTTCTTCTTCTTCTTCTTCTTCTTCTTCTTCTTCTTCTAAAAAAGAGGGTAAACTGTTATGGTCAGTTTAGTGTACAACAGATGGAGAACGGCCTTCAGCAATGCGCAAAGGGTGTGTTTATGTGTTTAGGCAGTGATCCTTGTTATGATAATATAGGTATTAAATGTACTCAAGAGAATCTGGATTTTCATCTGTGAAGCATTGGAGAATATGTGAGGAGCATTCAGCTATGAGGAAGCGAGCCTATGCGGTACCTTTGCTGGTTTCTTCTAAATACAAGCTCAGCACTTTTAACATCACACATCACTTCACAGTGCTGCAGGGCACTAATATTGGGAGTTCAGTTAGAAGAGTTTGTAATACAATGATTTTTTTTCTGCTAGCAAAGTGGGTTTTCTCCTGTTCTGAGGGAGAAGAAAAATCAAATCCTGAGATTTGAGATCTGTACTGAATACAAAGCACAAGAAACAAAGACAAGTCCGTGCTCTTTTTCTGTGCATTAAAGCTTTTCAGAAATGTTGAGTTATGTTATGAGAACATTTCATCTCAAATGTCTTACTGTGTTTTCTGGAGTGCAAAATCATCATTCTTCAGCTGGTTGAGTATCTTTTTGGAAGTGAAACAAGGCACTTCAAAATTTGAGTGGTGTTGCTAGATAACTGTAGGTTTCAAAAATCATAACTTCTTTTTTTTTAAAAATTTCTTCGCCCTCCATTTGCCAATAGTTGTCAAATGCTCTAAATTGGGAACCATCTTTGGGCTAACTAGATTCTAGTAATATAATACAGATCTGTGACCCTTTTTCAGATTCATTGCCTCACTTGTTCTTTGTTGTCCTTTGAGTGACAATCTGAGGTCAAGGATAGGACTAAGACAAAAAAGTAGGAGAGGCCAAGACAAATTTAAATAAATAAATAACCAGCCAACCTGTGGACAGGCTGTGCCCTATTCCAAACAAAATCACTTGAAAGTCTGAGACCATGGAGAAACACAGAAACTTGCCATATGTCCTACCACATTTTTTATCTAGCGAGCGTGTTATGGTTAACTCAGACCAGTGGTAGCTTTCTGTTTTGATAGATGGTTATCATAATTTGTACCCTTTGGAAACAAGACTCTTCCATCTCTAACTCTGGATGGGTGGCATACCCCAGAGGACTGGTATGCAATCTGGGGGTCCTTCTAGACTCACAGCTCCTGCTTGAAGAGTAGGTGGCAGCTGTGGAGAGGCTTTGCACACCTTCTGGTACTGCACCAGTTGCACCCATTCTTGGACCGGGAGGCCCAACTCATTGTCACCCATGCCCTTGTAACCTCCTGCTTAGATTACTGCAATGTGCTCAACATGGGGCCGCTCTTGAAACTTCAACTGGTACAAAATAGCAACATCAATTGCAATAGCAATAGCACTTAGACTTATATACAGCTTCAAGTGCTTTACAGCCCTCTCTAAGCAGTTCACAGCATCAGCATATTGCCCCCAACAATCTGGGTCCTCATTTTACCAATGTCAGAAGGATGGAAGACTGAGTCAACCTTGAGCCACTCAAGATTGAACTGCTGGCTTTGGGCAGAGTTAGCCTGAAATACTGCATTCTAACCACTGTGCCACCATGATATGCACAGGTATGCATGCAGCTGCACAGGTAATAAATGGTTCAGCTACACATCACATGTAACACCACTATGTAAGCTGCACTGGTTGCCATTGTGCTTCCAGGTACAATTCAAGGTGTTGGTTGTCACTCTTAAAGCCCTACATGGCTTGGGACCACGTTACTTGAGGGACCATTTTTTTCCAAGATTTTCTACCCTGTTGGATTTTCTTGATCCAACAAAATGGGCATGCTTGCAGATACCATTAGAAAAAGAGTGCCGACTGGAGGGAACTAGAACTCTTTGTTGTAGCCCCTGACTTATAGTATATTCTCCCCTTGGAGATTCGAATGGTTCCAACCCTATTGGCCTTTCACATGGCATTAAAAACTTGACTGTGTACCCAGGCCTGGAGCTCAGAATGTGTTAAGGGCCCAGTTTCTTGGCTTTACTGTTAGTTGATTAATCTTCATGGCTGCTGTTTGTATTTATTTATTTTGGAAATGCTTTTATTGTTTTAATGTTTTTAAATTATTTTAATTGTTTTAGAATTTTAGAATTCTAAATCCCCCCCAGAATCACTTGGTTGAATTGAATAGAAATTGAATAAATAAATAAAAAATAAGCATCAATTGCAGCTTGTCTCCTGGCAAATATAGCTAAGGAAAGATTTCCGCTGTTTGGATCTTCTACAATCCTCCAGTTATCACTGTTAAAACAGCAGCAAAGAAGAGGAGCTGTATATCATCTCCACTGAAAGCCATTAAAAGTCACTATCAGGAATTGTTACTCAATGTTGCAATTTAGGCTCTTTGGTGCTCCAAGAAGAAGCATTCTTTTAGGGCAGGAATGAAAAACTTGATTTGGATATACTACGTCTCCTGGCATCTTAGAAGTATAAATCTGATGGCATTTTGGGCCATAGTTAGAGAATTAAGAATTTACTTTGTGCCCCTCTCCCCTTGGGTCTATTACTCCATCTGCTCCTTGTTTTATGAGATTGATGATCTCAGTTTCTTTCCTTCTGCCTTGTACAATGTTAGAGTGGACCTATCTTTGTCCATTCATATAATGTAGCTCCTTATTAGCCTCCTCTTATAGTTATAATATTTGTTTCACTAACTTTTGCACCATTAGATACCTTATCTCAGGGGTATTCATATATACAGGTAGTCCTTGACTTCCAACAGTTTATTTAGTGACTGAAAAATGTGACTTATGGTTGTTTTTCACAGTTACGACCTTTGCAGCATCCCCATGATCATCTGATCAAAATTCAGGTGCTTGCCAACTTGTTCATATTTGTTCACCATTGCTGTGTCCCAAGGTCATGTGATCCCCTTTTACGACCTTTTGGCAAGCAAAGTCAATGGAGAAGCCAGATTCACTTAACAACTGGGTTACTAACTTATCAACTGCAGTGATTCACTTAACAACTAGGGCAAAAAAGGTTGTAAAATGGGGGGAAACTCACTTAACGAATGTCTCACTTAAGTACAGAAATTTTGGGCTCAATTGTGATCATAAGTTGAGGACTACCTGTATGCACAAAATGTCCTTTACAATTTTTCATTTAACTACATCTATGCTGCAATACATTCCCGCTCTTATCCAACCATAAAGGCACTTTGAACGTTTTTATGAATTTGCCTTTATTTCTGTAGTTTAATTTGTGGAAACTTGGCTTCAGATCATTGCTCAAAGTTCCTTAGTTTTATACCCACATGTAATTGGAATGCGTGCTTTAAAATACTATTGGACTTATTATAAAGGTTTCTAAAAGCCACATGCTTGTCTTTAAACAAGATCCGCCACACAAATATATATTTTTCAGTACTGTGTAACATATATGTGATATTAAACTTCCACAATAAACAATAGATCAAAACTGATTTGGGGAGTACAAAACTGAGTGAGCAGTGGCACATTTGTATTCTAAACTTATAAGCCATTAGAAATAGATGTTTGTACTAAAAGAACACTCCAAACCTCCTTTGTGGTGCCTCTAAAGCTTTGTAATAAGATATCAGTTTCTACATCCTCAAAAATTATAATTTCTTCTATAGGTAGAAATCTGAAGTAATGATGCAATCACTAGGAAACCACAGGTCTTTATTTATCTACTGTTGTTTCATACTCACATCTAAGAAACATGAAGTCTGGAATCAGTAGCTGGGGACTTTGGGCACGCTTGATATATTTTTAAAAATAGTTAAAACAGATGAGTCCTGTTTTCTCATTCTAAATGTGGGACATGTAGCCCTTGAGCACTCCATGTGACCACATTCCTTTCAGTAGTGGGTTCTAAAACCCTTTGCTACCAGTTTGCGCACACACGACGTTTCTGCGCATGCGCAGAAGCGTCCCAGGCGGGTGGGCGGAGCCTCCTGCCACCGGTGCTACCCGTTTACAGAACCGGGCCGAACCGAGAGCAACCCACCGCTGATTCCTTTGCAGACATAGCCACACACACACACACACACCCCCTCCTTCCTCATGACATCTCTTTTTGCAGATGTTCACTTGCAGGGCAAATGTCTGCCGCAAAGAAAAATTTGTGTGTAGGGTTGTACCTCTATTTACTTTTCAGCAAGTCACAACCCTTAAAGCAGAAACATCTACAGTGAGAAGATGCCCTTGGAGTGACATCAGAGAGGCAGTGAGGCTATGCACACAAGTTGACCAAACTTGTATTGATTCTGAGTCATGCTGATCATGTCTTTGCTGCAGATATTTGTTCTGTTGCAGGATTTTTTTTTTTTTAAAAAATCACCACAGCAACATTGGCATAGTGATATGTAGAACAGTTATGAATTATGCACCCCTCAATTGTTAATATCTGGACAAGTGTCATGTCACCTCATAATTCAGCTGCATCCTCTCTGTTGCGAGATAGTATTTTTTTTCCAAAAAAAAAAAAAACCACAATCTTTTCTAGCACACGTAGAATAAGTAAAATAACTCTGATCTTTCAATTTTCTATGTATTTCTTTTTTGGTCAACTAATGTTGCTAAGAAAAAAATGGGGAATTAAAGATATATATTGGTTACTTGACATTGAGGATTATTTTGGTATCATGCAGGTAGTTTTCAATTTACAACCAATTGTTTAGTGACCATTTGAAGTTACCATGGCCCTGAAAAAAAGTTTACAACTAGTCCTTACAGTTACAACTGTTGCAGTGTCCCCATGGTCATGTGATCAAAATTTAGGCACTTAGCAACCTATATGTATTTACGATGGTAGCAGCATTCCAGCTTCACGTGATCACCATCTGCAATCTTCTCAGACAGCTTCTGGCAAGCAAAATCAGTGTGGGAAGCCAGATTTGCTTAACAACCGCATGATTCACTTAGCAGCTGCAGTGATTCACTTAACAACCATGACAAAAAAGGTCATAAAAAATGACCACAACTCACTTAACAACTGCCTTGCTTAGCCATGGGAATTCTAGTTCCAATTGTGGTCATAAATTGAGGACTACCTGTATTTAAAAAAAACTAATCCACTTTTAAGCAAACCTACTGGGTAGGTATGTTTTTGGTCTCCTGGTTTGGTTAAAACATGCTAGAAAGAAGAAGAAATATGTTCACGAGGAATAAAAAATAGACTCAGTAGAACAAAGTCCCAGTCACAATTTGCTTCTTTTTTTTTTTTACCAAAATGTGCCTTGAAACTTTTGTTCTCTTCAGTCTTTGTTATTCATTCTGAAAGGCCTTGGAGATGCCTTAAGAATCCAATAATGATTAAAAGAAATATTATTTTATTTTAAGGTTTTATATGTGACTTTTCCATCGTGTTTTAAGAAAGATACCAGTACCAACTTTTTTCATAATGTTCAATTCTTTTGTTAGGATGTATTCCTGAACTGCTTTTCCTCAAAAGACACCAAACCAACTTTTGATAATAAAGGATGTAAAAACAAATCTGCCCTAAAATTCTGAGAGCAGATTTTATGAGATCTGCTAAACAGAGCTTGCTGTGGTTCAGACAACAGTGCTGAAGAATGTTCACTAATGTTTTTCTTCTTTTCCAAATCTATACATACAAAGAAACATTCGCTAGAAAGGGTGCATTCAGAGAGGAGGTGTATTTCTGGAAATTTCATGTGAGAAAGAGTTGGTCACTTCTGAAACAAGAGTCTCCACTGAGAAAATTTGCATAAACAATTAGAACGTTTGCATTTAGAAAGACTTTCTCAGGTTTAACAGTGTATACCAGGGGTGTCAAACTGGATTTCTTCGAGGGCCGGATCAGCATTGTAGTTCTTCGTGAGCCAGCTGGGGGAGGGGTTCATGGCCAGTTTTCAGCCTGGACAGGCTCCTGCAACACTTTGCCGGCCAAAACAGGCCACACAGGGGCCGCACGTGCCCCCCAGTGCTCCGTTTTGGCCAGGAAAGTGCTTCAGGAGGCTGTCCAGGCCAAAAACAAGCTGTGTGGGGGCAGCACGCGCCCCCCATGCCCCATTTTGGCTGCCAGAGGCACTGCAGGTGGGCCCTTTGCTATTTCCAGGCCGGCCCCACGAGCCAAATTTAAGCACACCGCGGGCCAAATTCAGCCCACAGGCCTTGAGTTTGATACCCCTGGTGTATACCATTCTATCTGTGTACAATCTGTATAGGCAGTCCTTGAGTTACAATCATAATAGAGCCTGCCCATTATGGCCAGAGGTTGTGGCGGTCATTAAGTGAGGCACCCATGTTATTGTCTTGCTTAACAACCACAATATCTGCTCTCCCTGTTGCAGTCCTTAAGTGATCGCATGGGCCGTTAAGAGGAGCAATAAGGTCAGTAGTGGGTTTCACTTACCTTTGCTACTGGTTCGGGAACAGGAGCACGCGGGCAATGCTTCTGCGCATGCGCAGAAGTTTCTGCGCATACACAGACCATTTTTGATGATGTCCAGGCGGATGGGTGGAGCCTCCTGCCGCTGCCGCTACCGGTTCACCCGAACCGGTGCGAACCGATAGCAACCCACCACTGAATAAAGTGCCTGGGAGGCCTAGCCCAGCCTTAAGGCCCACTGTTCAGCACCTTCACAGAAAACACATGGAGAACTACAGAAAAGGTAATGGACTGAACTGGGAAGCACAGTATGAGAAGCAGTCCCAAAGCCTTTGTGGGCACAGCAGAGTGTAAAGAACAGTCATAAGTCAAGGATTACCTGTATACAAAAAGTTTATACATTAGGGAAAGCTGTGAAATAAAACTGTCATCGATTTTTTGAAAACATTTTTTAAAAATGTCTAATTCTTTCTTTGAGAAATTGGAGCTGTGCTTTCTGCAGGACAGTGGTGAAATCCAATTTTTTTTACTACCGGTTCTGTGGGCGTGGCTTGGTGGGCATGATGTGGCTTGGTGGGCGTGGCTTGGTGGGCATGGCAGGGGAAGGATACTGCAAAATCTCCATTCCCACCCCACTCTGAGGCCAGCCAGTAGTTCTCCGAACTACTCAAAATTTCCGCTACTGGTTCTCCGAACTACTCAAAATTTCTGCTACCAGTTCTCCAGAACCTGTCAGAACCTGCTGGATTTCACCCCCGCTGCAGGATGTTTTTCTGCCCTGTGTCCCTTCACTGTTGAAGACAGGTGCAGGTGGTTGGGGATGAGTCTGCGTTGTCTGCATCTCAAACTGAAGTGCAAATGGTTCCTGCAGTCTGCAATTTTTTCTGGAAATCCCTTCATACTCCCGCACCATTCGAAGGGTGTTCATCCCAAGGTGCATAGCTAAATGTCTAAGAAGAAGAGCCGAAGAAGCTTCTTGGATGAGAAGCGAAACGTCTTCAAAGAAAAACCAGAAAGTCCAGTTGCCTCTTGAAGAAGCACTTTTGGGACAACCATGACCTGGATGACTGAGAATCTCCATAGACAATTGTTTTAAAAAGAAAGAATCATGATAAATTTAAATACAAAACACTCTAGCCATGTGAATGTCTTTGCTTCTGAAATCATGTTTTGTTCCCCTGAAACTCATCCAGTTCCAAACGTCCATGCCATGTAGTCGTTACAGTTCCTGAATGGGTGTCATATAATCACACTGCCAACATGAAGTCCTGGGCTGGAATATTATCCCTTTAACAAGATATCATTATTCACCTTGCTAAGGTATATTTTATCTCTGTCCATTGTTATGCAGATGAGCAACAATGCACACACAGAGCTGGTAAACCAGCTTGAAAAATAGACTAGGTAGTGTTCGTTCGTTTAATGACATTTGAAGTTACAATGGCACTAAAAAAAAGTGTCTTATGACTGGTCCTCACACTTATGACCATTGCAGCATCCCCGCGGTCATGTGATCAAAATTTGGGCACTTGGCAAGAGGCATGTATGTATGACATGGATCACCATTTGTGACTTTCCCAGCAGGCTTAGAAATGCTGAATTGGTTTAATAATCCCAGCAAAAAAGCATTGTCAAATTGGGTGTGACTCAGTCAATGACTGCACCACTTAGAAATGGAAGTTCCAATCCCAATAATGGTCGTAAGTGGAGGACTACCAGTAGTTCTTCTGACTCCATTAACTTTCTTTTGACCAAACCTCTGTGTCTATATTTTGGAAGGAAACCTGCAAAGGAGGATATATGTCAGATATGCTGCAAAAGAATGAATGTAGCGGTTCCAGGGCAGTGCATTAATCCCTGTTTTATTTGTCGCTGTCCTTTTCACTCATGGTGCACAGCAGCCCATCTGGCCAATTGTGTCTCAAAGCTGCACAATTTGCCCTTGAAGTGATTATAAACTCCACAGGAAACAGGCTCCCTCCTGCTGAGGTTATAAACTCAAAATGAGCATAAAGGGCTTTCTTTGGAAGTGAAATCTCTCCACTGAGAAAGTCTTCTATATTGTAAACTTCTTCTTTTTTTTTGAATAATCATAGATATTAGCTAGTTAGTTCCACAGTGTCCCATATTAACACAACTTACTGCCCTGCTAGCCCAGGAAAGCTTTCTGCTTGCTCGCACACTTTCAATGTTCTCAGACTAAAAGAAACAGGTGAGTCGGGTGCATTTTGTTATTAAAGCCTATTACTCAGGATTGGACTCACATTGGCACATTTCTTCTATAAAAAAGCAAGGACTTAACAGGGGCCCCATGTTCATTGGGAAACGCATCTGCAACAGAAAAGTCTCCAATGCATTGGGCTATATAGCCACGCATCCCTTCCACGTTTCTGGCATTTCCTGCGGCTGCCATCGTGGAACCAAACTAGGTTACAGAGCAAAGCAAAAAAAAAACAACACAACACAAAGGTTAGAAAATTGTGCTTTGCCCTACTGGAAAGATATAATGCTGGAAAGATATACTGGAAAGATATAATGCTCGAACACAGCCCTCCCAATCTAAACACTCCCTAGAGGGCAGAAGCTATGGATGCCAGATGGTTTCATCCTCCATTCAACCTCACTCACCTATTGTCTTGCAACACTGAGCCTTTATAGAACCAACACAAAATTCATCCTGGCTATATATTCAAGACCCCTAAAATATAGGACAATAACTAATTGGACGGCTAAAACTGAGAAATCCTGGCTTATTCTGATGCTAAATAAGCCTTCTAGCTCACTGCGTCTGCTATGCAACAATTATGCTATGTCACAA
Organism: Thermophis baileyi; assembly: GCA_003457575.1. Lineage (NCBI taxonomy): Eukaryota > Metazoa > Chordata > Lepidosauria > Squamata > Dipsadidae > Thermophis > Thermophis baileyi. The sequence continues at coordinate 7,426,165 of QLTV01012194.1, forward strand.
TTGTAGTAGTAATATTAATATTAATAATATTAATATTAATACTAATACTAATATTAATACTACTACTACTACTACTACTACTACTACTACTACTAATACTAATACTAATACTAATAATAATCCCTCGGTTACGTTCTGGAACAACCCCGGGGCCACACAAAAAAAAAGAAAATAATAATAATAATAATCCCTCGGGATTATTATATAGTCCCTCGGGAGTTGGGCGGCATAGAAATCTATCAAATAAATAAATAAATTATTATTAGTAGTATTAGTATTAGTATTATTCCATAAATTACAGGTCATAGTATTTTATACATTTTTATACATTCTTTTTTTCTTCCTAGCATTTTCTCGATCAACTAAGTGTTGATCCTTTGGTGATGACAAGAATAGCTTGTTTTTATCTATTTACTAAATTTATGTGCTACTCATCTCACACAATTATATGCTGCTCATCTCGCTCTTGCCTAAGCATCATGGTTTGAGACTTGCCTAAGCATCATGGTTTGAGCATCATGGTTTGAGACTGAGTGAATTTGCCCAAATTCACACAAACAGCTTTCATAGTAATGCAGGACTAGAACTCAGTTTTCTGCTTTCTAGCCTGGTGCCTTTACCACTAGACTAGACTGGTTCTTCACAGTAATGCAGCTTTTAATAAAACATGACTATGGCTATTTTGATGAGATATGACAGCCTTTGACACCCCACATTAATTCACATCCAAGAGCATGTAAGTTAATGAATGATTTTTCAAGAAATTTTCCACCATCAACAGCAGGAACCGCCATTTGGATAGAATAGAAGCTGATACAGAATGTGAGGTGCGCTACAGAATGTCCATGAAATAATACTGTTATGTCTAGAGAGTAAGGAAAGTAGCCTGATAGAGATATGCAGGAATCATTGTCTAGGCAAAAGAGGCTGAAGCATTTTTCAATCCAGAATGAGATAACATTTGGCTCAGGGAGATACCTCCCTAATTCAATGAACAAGAGAAAGGAAGAGGAGGTACAGCACAACCAGACTATCTCAATTAAAGTAGTTTCATCCTTTTTGTGGAGTTGATTCCCTGCTCTGGTCTATTGTGTGAGCTATTTTGGCTTCCAGTTTGCGCCTGCAATTCAAGGTGATAATTATCACCAATAAAAACCTACATGGCATGGATCTAAGGTACTGCTGTAAGGTTACCTAAGTAGTTGTTGCCTCTACCACCAGATTTGATGGAGTGAAACTGCTCTAGGTACTTTCAGGGAAACAGGGACCCTAGTGGGTCCTAGGATGTGTGCTCTCTCTGTTGTGGCACCTATCTTATGAAATAGGCTCTCCCTCCAAAGATATGGATGAACACCCCCCCCTCCAACTCTATTGAAATTTTGGGAGGGCTTAGATTTTCCACCAGGATTAAGGCTGGGATATTAGTTGATGGACCTTTGGTATAAATATTTGGGATATTTTACTGATACCTCCATAACTTTTGGGTTTTAATGAAATGTGATGTTTTTATTTTATTTTTTTCACTGCCCAGAGTTTCTTTGAATAGATGGGTCTGATATAAATTGGATGGATGGATGGATGGATGGATGGATGGATGGATGGATGGATGGATGGATGGATGGATGATAGATAGCTAGATAGCTATAGCTAGGTAGCTAGATAGATGATACACAGGTGATAGATAGATAGATAGATAGATAGATAGATAGATAGATAGATAGATAGATAGATAGATAGATAGATAGATAGATAGATAGATAGATAGATAATAGATAGATAACGAGAGAGAGAGAGATTCAGTATTTTTAAGCTTGTTTTTAACACCTTGTGACCTAATAGTTTCCTGATGCAATTGCAAAATATGAGCTTTCATATGCCTTGCTGAATTCAAAGAGAAAGAATAATTGCAAAACCTCCAATTGTAGTTGTTGATGGATTTTGAATTCAATGTATGTTTGGCACAACCCACAACAAATCCAAATGGTTCAGCTTAACAGCAACTTGCATCCTAATTATTTACATCATAGCCTGTAGCTAGGTTACATTAATTTTGTATGCATTCTGCAGAACTACTTAAGCAGAAGGCTAGCAATTGAAGACCTGCATATAGCATTTATGTGGCCCTTTTAGCTTGATCCTCTCTGAAATTACTGCCACTAACGCCAACTTTATCCTTGTATTATCTTCCAATTTACTTAAAGCAATGCCTAAGCTATCGAAGTACTTGCCTTAGACCCTGAACAAAGTACCTGAAGATTTTTTAACACCATGGCTGAAAGAATTAATTGACTGTCTGGTATGTGATTAACCATTAAACACTCTCTCACCACCTCTACAGATTAAAAATAAAAATCAGAACACCTGGAGTCAAGTCCTTGTATTTTCACACTGCTACAACTCTTACTTTATGTCATTTTCCTTGCAAGTAAATGTGCAATTTCATGATGGCATAAATGTGATAAATAAATGTGATAAATAAGTAAAGACTGCATGATGACTGGCTAATGATCTTGATCAGAAATAGTTTTGCAACACAGAGCATTCAGTAAAAATGATATTGCAGAATAACCATTTCAGACAAATGGTTGTCAAATCTCTTCTTAAAAAGCGCCAGTGTTGGAGCACCCACAACTTCTGGAGGCAAGCCATTTTATTGATTAATTGTTCTGTCAGGAAATTTTTCCTTAGTGCTACTGGTAGGTTAGTTCTCTCTTTGAGATGGTTCTCATCCATTGCTTCTTGTCCTGCCTTGGAGGTGTTTTGGATAATCAGTTGACCCCCCCCCCTTCTTTGTGGTAACCCCTGAGATATTAGAACACTACTATCAGGTCAACCCTAGGCCAGACCAGCCCTGCCATGAACTAAGAAATGGGAAACTTATGATCCTTCAGTTATTACAAAATACAACTTCCAGTTACCACAGCCCAAATGACTAGCACAAAGAGTACTATTGTTGTAGATACTTGTAAGGTCCCAGATTTCTCACTCTTCATACTGTCATACCTTGAAATGAGCAAATTGACTTTATCCCTTACTTAGAGATTCTTTATAGGAAAGGGAAGCAAGTTGCCAATTATTTACTAAGCTATTATTAATGTTTCTTTTTTTCTGATAGGGATAAGAGTAGACTTTGAAATGTTGCCATATTATTTTGGCTTGGCTTCTGCGCTATGAACTCTGATACTGCTTTGATGGCATTTGCTGTTTTGCATCCAGTAATCATAAATCTTGGGCTGACTCTAACAATTGTCCCACATAATGGTCAAGGAAAGGTCTTCTGGGTTTACAATATATGACAGAACACTGTAGAATTCCACAGATCCAGTTCCCAAAGAGCAGAGTAATTTTTTTAAAAAGAATTGCTGCATCATTTAAAAAAACAACAACACTGTAGCAAGAGAGTCCTTAGTACTGAATTTGAAAAATTGATTTAAGGAATCAATTAATTGCTTAAAGCCATCCAGTGACTTAATTAGTTGATAGGCTTACTGAATTGTTGAGATTTTAGAGTCTGGCCTTTAAAGTAAGATACCCTAAATATTGATTTGAGACTGATGAAGGAATAAAGGTATTTTGCATTGGCGTGAGTTATCTGAAATATAATGGGGATAAAGGTATGATTAATTCAGAGATCACTGTCCTATCCTAAGACTTTCTTCCTCTTTTTTCCTTTTAAATCATAGTATAACAAATAGTGTGTTGATCAGATATCAACCAATTGTTAGCCATGCAAGCCGTTTCAGTCCTAGATGGATTGAACACATATCAACATAGAGATATACTTAATAAAATATGTCTGCATACTGGTAAATTTTACTTTTACTACTTTTACTTTGGTATAAAAATTATAATCTGAAGACTCAGTTGTTGCATATTTGAGAACTCTATAAAATATATGTTTTTAAGAGTCCTCCTGTCTTTAGCATGCTGGTTTTAAACACTAATAGCTCATTAGTGACTTTTTCCACTTAAAGCTGTTGAGATAGTTGACTTTCTTTGGATACTTACTGTAGAGTCCTTATTCAGAGGCCATCCCTATAGCCCTCCATTTTGACTCCTTCCCCTCAAATCAGTAGCATTTTGCACTGCCACATGTCTTCATTGCTGCCCTCTAGATAGGACCCTGTGCACTCTTGGATGAGTGCACAAAATTGGCATAGTTGACATGCTAGCTCTTTCTTGTCTTCTTCCCCACCCCTTTTTTGTTTTTGTTTTTGTTTTGTTTTGGAAGGGGGGGGGGAAACAAAACCTCCAACCACTGTTCAGTAGAGTAGCAAAGCAACCTTTCAGATATGATACCCAATGGCTTGGCTTCAGAAGGGGACTCTGAACAGCTGGAAATTATGACAAGATGGGAGCTGCTCACTGGAAATTCTCCTTAGAGCAATTTCTACCGAGCAGTGGCTGAGCCGGAACTAATCAGCTCCATGTGCTAGTACCTGCACAAGAGTTGTTCTATTGTAGAACTAAAGAGGCAGTGAAGGAGGCTTCAGTTTCCATTTGGTAGCAGAAGCCCTGGGTCTGCCATCAAGCAATTAAATTGAACATGTTATGGCTGATATGCAATTATAAAGATGCTAGACTAAATGGATTGGTAAAACTAGTCATATAGGTAATATTCTCCAAACAGCTCCTCTTAAGATCAAATCTCTAGTCTCCATATTCTTATTTATGAGTTCAATATTTGCTTTCTCCTGCATTCATTTGGAATTCATTGTCTTTATTAACCTTTCCACAGATCATACTGTGTGCTGGTATGCACACAAAACAGAACACAAAGAGTCATAATCAGTAGTTAAATATTACCATGGGGCCCTTGAATAAATATACATACATAGATAAAGCTAGATTAGTCATAAACACTTATTTATTTTGGAAATACCTGTGGAAAATATCTACTGATATCAGCCTAGCTCTAATCAGCAATTATATATAACTACGAAGACACAATTGCTATCTAGCACAGAGATATGCTTTGACAATATTCCTTACTATATCTATAAAACAGTTTACAAACACCCTGATGAATCATTAAAGTTGATTTTCTTTCTCTTCCAGTCTTAAGTAGAAAAAAAGAGCTTGTTTTCAGTTCAGCCTATCTTTAAAACCCCTTGTTTTTATATCATTGTATGGAAAATTACTTCAACTCTCTGACCACAGATAGTCATATTAATATGAGTGGGAGTGAAGAGGTAGAGAAGTATGTCACCAAATACATTATTGTTCTGTGTTCTATGATGTAACACACTTAGTGGTCATGGCATAAACATATAATACTAATATACTTTGGCATAACCAGCAAATCCAAGTCACTCAGAGGTGCGTTAGGTTGAAAAGAAATATAGTTGGCCAAATTCCCATTCTTTATGACCCTAGAGCAGAGGTGGGGAACGATGGCCCCTTTATAACTTGTGGACTTCAACTCCCAGAATACCTGAGCCAGCATGAGAGTTGAAGTCCATAAGTTGTAAAAGGGCCATAGTTCCCCACTCTTGGACTAGAGCACGGGTGTAAAACTCGTGGCATCACGTTGTCATCACGTGATGTATTGCAATGTTTTTCCCTTTGCGGAGCTGGGGTGGGCATGGCCTGTGTGTGACATATCTGGCCTGTGGGCCACCAGTTTGACACCTCTGGTCTAGAGCATTTCACCATCTCTAGGAATACTTGTTCTCCACATCATTCTGCTAAAATATCTCTTCTATTGGGTGGATTTATTAGCTATGTTCAAGAATGCAAAGAAAAATAAGGTTCTGCTCTTCAGTAAGAATATCTCAAAGCCATTTTCTAGCCAACAAGAAATGTGGCACTTCCTTCTCGAAACCGTCTGAAGTTTTTTTTTTTTTTTTAAATCTACAGAAAATCACTTATCAAGGCCTGTGACAACTGCCCTACATGGTCTCTTTAGCCCATCACACAGCAGTTGACTCTCAAGTACAACATAAAGGAATGTACACAAATATATTCAAATCTGTGTAATTTGCAAAGGTCACACAATTCAGCTTTTGTTGAATTAGCATTTATTTGGCAGAATGATTTTATTTCTCTCTCATACACAGAGGCCTTAACAAAACACATACAACATTTAACTATCAGTTTTCTCTGAGCAGCTGAAAACGATCAACAAGACAATGGGAAATAAACACTGATAATTATAAATGTTCAGTGCTATGATGGGTTCAAATTTCCAGCCTGTTGCTTTCCGCTGGTAATAAGAAAATAAATCTGTACTCTGACTTGGAGTGTAAATAATGCTGGGTAAACGAATTCCTTGTCCTCTAACACTTATTTCCCCCCAGTTGTTTGGACAGCTCACAGCAGTTGCCATCAGAGTCAATCCTAACTACCATCAACCCTCTGCTTTATTTCACTTCCTGACACACAATCTTTTGTGCTTTCCCAGATGTCCTCTGTTACACGGAGAATTCTTGAAACAGGTGCATCCATGTGCCTGGAAAATGCCAGCAGAAAATCAAGGAAGTTTATCTGTTGGGAAAGAAAAGGCTTTGACGTCTTTTTTTTATTATTATTATCTCATAGCCATGAACCATAACACTTATCATGAAATTCTTTGCAAAAAAAAAAAAAAAAACCCTTCCTTTTTTAGGTACACAGTTCAGAGCATCCTTATTTTTTTGGGACATTTCAGACAGTAGTCTGGTTCAAAGGAAAAACTGTAACTATTGTAGAATGCTTTTTAATTTTTTTTAGGAACAATTTCAGCTGTCATAATGGACCCTTCATTCTGTGGGCGATTTACTGTCAGTGCACATCGGACTAAAAGGAATTGCCTTTTGACTTTCCCATTCATGATCAGTGGCATCATTGTACATAGATCCATGTATATGCAACTAGTCATTTGAATACATTACAGCGGGTCCTCAACTTATGACCAGTTATTTAACAACTGTTTGAAGTTACGACGGGTTTGGAAAGGATGCTTTGCAACCTGTAAATGTTTATTGAGAATCTCAATCATCCAGGTCATGGTTGTTTCAAAGGTGGAGTGTTGTTTTTTTCTTTCCAAAAGGCAACTGGACATTTCTTGATTTTTTTTTCCTTGAAAAACGTTTCGCTTCTCATCCAGGAAGTTTCTTCAGTTCTGACTGAATGGTGGGTAATAGAAGGATTTATATTCTTTGTAGTCATCTGGTCGTTAGCTGTCTGGAGGTCAATTGTTAGCTCTCTGATTGTCATTGAGGCTACTTGGGGATTTATCTGTACTCACAGGGACACCTGAATCAGAGTGCAAATGGGTGTGGAACCTTGTGGTCTCTAGGAGTTGAAAACAACTTGAAGATCCATAAAAAATTCCCCTTCAAAACTTTTCCTCTTCCTCAACATTTTCTGGGATTACAGTATGGAAGGAATCTGATTATTCGAAGGGGAACTCTTAAGAGTGCAATTCTATGAATCTTTCCTTGGTAACAAATCTTGCTCCACAGAGGTATTTATTTCTAAGTAACCTGATGTGAGAACATGTTCTCTAACGCAGCTTATTATTTCGTTCTATGGGCCATGGGGTTATTTTCCCTCAGGGCCATGTCTAGTTTTTTTTTTAATGTGTTGAACCTTATATCCTATTTGTGAACATGCTGGAATTACCGAGACAGTGTTTTGGAGAAGAAACCCATTTATCCCAGCATTATTTACACAGCAAGTAATTAACTTGCCAGTATGGATCTGTATATCATATTTTGCACAGTCAGCCAAGAAATTGCTCAGATGTTGAGTCTGTGCCAAGCCTATTGGTGCTTTCATAGACAGACTCACAGAGAAGCAACAGTAATGAAACCTAAAACCAAGCAGCTTAGCTTATGTCAGACCAAGGAATGGGAAGAAAGTATCAAGGAGGGGAGAAGAATGTATCCATGACTATTGTACGAAGCTTTAAGATGCTCACGCTTGCAAGGCAATCTTTTTAATGGTTGACATTATGATTTTTTAAACTGTCATTCTTTTTTTTTTAATTGAATCCAAATTGACTTAAATAAGTTGCATTTTTTTTCTTCAAGAAAATCTCAAAAGGTTTTTTTAATGTTATGTGTTCAACTGTTTTGAGATAAATCTCTTCTCACCATAGATATTATCCTTGCTGTTCATCACAGATATGTCCATATATATGTGATTCCCTGTGCTACAGATACAGTTATATAACATAAGTAGTGCATCTGTCTCAGGGGTAAAATTCAAATTTTTTCCCTACCGGTTCTGTGGGCGTGGCTTGGTGGGCGTGGCAGGGGAAGGATACTGCAAAAACTCCATTGCCACCCCACTCTGGGGCCAGCCAGAGGTGGTATTTGCCAGTTCTTCAAACTACTCAAAATTTCCGCTACCGGTTCTCCAGAACCTGTCAGAACCTGCTGAATTTCACCCCTGATCTGTCTCCTTAGGCTGGTTTCATGCTGGGAGTACAGGTAGTCCTTGACTTACAACCATTCATTTAGTGACTGTTCAAAGTTACCACAGCTCTGAAAAAAAGTGGCTTATGACCATTTTTCACACTTACAACTGTTGCAATCCTTGTGGTCACGTGATCAAAATTCAGATGCTTGGCAACTGGCATGTATTTATGACAGTTGCAGTCTCCTGGGGTTATGTGATCACCTTTTGCAAATTTCTGACAAGCAAAGTCAATGGGGAAGCAACAGTTAACAATTGTGTTACTAACTTAATAACTGCAGAGATTTACTTAACTGTGGCAAGAAAGGTCATAAAATGGGGCAACATTCACTTAGCTTAGCAACAGAAATTTTGGGCTCAATTGTGGTCATAACTCGAGGACTGCCTGTGATGCTACTTAGTTATCTGTAGCCTGACTAGCCATGATACCAGTCCTTTGAAGCGGGTTAGTTCTAGGCATGAGAAAATCAGTATTGGACACAAATAATTAAGTGCTTACTGCAGAATAGCTGGCACATTACTGAAACCAATGTGGCAATGCAAGTTCAGCATGAGATAGCGTACGGCACATCATGAAGGAGGTCTAACTTCCATATATGTCTTCAGATTTTCACACCCACATGAGCAAACTCAGAAATTGAAGAATGCCATTTAGACTGACAGAATGGAATTGCTGTTTGCTGATCTGCCCGAAACCATGGGTTCAACATGAACCTGAAAATTCTAATTCCTTGATGTTCAATAACTGCCTGAGTGCTTTTCGACAATCTTGGTCTCCTTGTTTTCTACTCCCTATCTTGCATATAATCTTTGCAGGTGAAATTGGGAAAGTACCTTTTTTCAATTATATCTTGTGCAGAAGCTGGCACCGAAGGCTTGCTGTTCTCAAAGGTCTCCAAGCACGTTAAATTGTTCTAACCTGTAAATTCTGTTGGCAGTTCTGCCCCGTCTCTAGCAGAAATAATAATAATAATAATAGTGGTGGTGGCAATGGTAATAGTGATGGTTAGGTAGAACAGGAGAAGAGGAGAATCAATAGTTTGCCAGCATTTCATGACACCTGAGGTATCATATCAGCTTTTATGGATTGACCTATCCATGTCCATTCCTTTATCACCCACTCCAACCTCAATTACAGCTGGCATTGCATTTTTCTTCTTGACTTTGAATATAGCACTAGTTTAGAACAGTGTTTTGGCCAGTTTAAAAATGTATGGACTTCAACTCCCAGAATTGGGAGTACTCTGGGAGTTGAAGTCTACAGTCTTAAACTGGCCAAGTTTAAAAAACAAACAAACACTGGTTTAGAGTAAGAAACATCCCAACCATTTTTCCTCATTTTCTTATATTATATATGAGACCTTTCCAGAGCAGCCCACATGTTTTCAATCTTTCTGCAATTTATGTCTTCTCCTCCCACTAACATATAGATCACCTCCCTAAAACTCTGATTGGGCTACTGAGAATAGCTCATTTATAAGCTAAAAGCTAAGGTCAAAGCCGTGATATTGATTTCAGAAGAGGAAGAAATAGTTAGTAGGACATTTATTTTTTCATTTCAGCATGGAGTATGGCTTTAAAAATCTCTAGATTTGCAACAATCTTTTCTAAATCCTGCATTTACTGATGATCTGAATGGGTTTGATTCAGTAGTCGGTAGATTACTGAGTCGGTAGATTCGGTAGAACCCAGACTTTTCACTGGACTTTTCAAAATTCTGTTAGATTTTAGTCTAAATGGCTAAGTAATAAATAAATAAGCAATTGTGTTGACAATTACTTCCACATCTATTGGCGGTAACCCAGCAGCAATGTGAAAAGGGCTCCACACATATGTGTGGCACAGCCAATATCCATTTGCTATCTGCTGGGTTTCTCCCCTGGCTTATACAACAGGTTATTTACCCTAGAGCAGTGGCCCCCCAATCTTTTGGGCACCAGGGACCAGTTCCATGAGAAGAGTTTTTTTTTCATGGACCAGAGGTGGTGTGGTTTCATGTGCTGCCTGCATCCCATGGATGGGGCATTGCCTGTTTGCACGGCCCAGTTTCTGGCATGCCGTGGACCAGTACTGGTCCATGCACCGGGGGTTGGGGACCCCTGCCCTGGAGAACATTTCTTCCCCTTACTGAATTAAAAATATTAGTGTAAACACTACTCATTTGTCAGCCAACTCGGGGGGTTTTTTCCCCTATAAAGGACATACAGTACTAGCAGATGGTAGTTAGTTTCCTGGACTGAATTGACTGAAGATGGAAATTAGAGTGGACTTCCATTTTATCCTTTCATTTAGTCCAATTTGTAAGCTATCTCAGTTGCAACTGCAGCACTTGACAACTTGCAAAATATTAAATAGACAAAATATGCGTTTAGATGATTTGGAGGAAGATTTTATTTTATTTATTAAAATTTTATAGCATAGAAAGAAATAATGCAAGCTTGGGAATTGTTTGTAATAATCATAGATATTTCTATTTAAGCAAAGCCTGGAATACATATAGGATTACTGCTGTAGCCGCGCAGAGAGATTGAGAGTCAGGTGGCACCCAAGTTTAATTTATTGCTGTGATTGTTGTTTCTAAAATTCTCTGAATATGTTTACTTTGCAGTATTTATAACATCACACTCCAAGACTGCCAAAAGACTGAGGGATGTACAATGTTAAGCAAAGAGAACATATCTATTATTTCATCATTTAGAAAATATATATGGCTGCCATCTTACATAAACATTCTGGGCAGCTAACAATAACAAACTATAATAATAATAATAATAATAATAATAATAATAATAATAATAATAATATTTTTGTCCTGCCTTTCCAGCATCTAGAACAGTGATGGCTAACCTTTTTGTTGTTGCGTGCCGCGTGCCCCCCCGCCCCCCCCCCCCCCCCCCCCGCGCACCCCCCCCCTCTCTCTCTCTCATAATAATAATAATAAAACCTCAATTATTAAACAAAAACCAAAGAATTAAGATAGTCATAGTACAATAACCCAGGCAGTATAAAATTCAAATGCATACCACACCTATATTGAGCTGAACTAATGATTGAGTATCTGGGGGAAATGGAGCGTGGTGTCTCGCATGGTTAGGACACTGGTTTGACAAACAGCAAGTCCAAGACCAAAGTGCTGCCTTGGAGCGAGGTGAACTCCCTCCTTCACTCCAGCTGCTGCTGGAAGGAGCCCCCAACTGGGCGTTGTCCAGGCAACGTGATGTCATCTGTTAATCCTTTCAACCTGAAAGTGCCTCGGTGCTCCTGACAATGAGAACAATGCGACCGGGTGGGGGGGGGGGGAGTCAGATTTTCTCAGTCTTCCAGAAAACCAAGAAGGACAAGCCTTCTGAATCTCAGGGGATGAAGACTGATTCATAGAGTAGGTTCCTTTATAGAGAAAATATAATTCTTCAACTTATAAGATGACTTTGTTTAATAGAGGGGTCCTGGAGTACACCCACCCTGTCAGATCTTGTGGGACAGCCAAGGACTCTTGCATGTAGGTGGTCCCACATAACTTGGTTTTGCACCATGCAAGGAAGGTGATGATCAGCACTTTGAATGGCACCTAGAACCATATTGGGAGCTAGTGCAGCTCCCATAATAGTGGTATAACCTAAGAAAAACTTGAGGCACCTAAAACTAAGATAAAACGAATGCACCCATAACCAGTCAGCTATGACTGAAGTCACATTGAAAATAATATCATGTTAGGCATGATTAAATTGTCTTTGCTATATTATAATTTCTCGAAGAAATTATATCAAGCACTTGACCAGTTTTGTTTCTGAAGCTTTTTTCTTTACAACAGGCTGTTCCCATGTATTATAATAAAGCAATAAAAAAAAAGAAACAGAATAGAGAATATTTGATGATGCAAAATGAACTGTTGTTTTACTTCAGATCCTAACCATAATCCTTTGTTTCCTTCAATTGTATATTGCACTTTTTAAAACTACCTTTAGCAAACAGTAAGCTTTTAACTGATTTAGATTGAAATCAATGATCTTAAGGCATTTAGGGAGAAATTCACACAACGTTCAGCCCTTGCTCAAATGTTCATTGAGGCTATTTCAGTCAGCAGTTTCCTGACTATCCGACCATCTACCAACTCCTTAGTTTCCAATTTCAGAAGTTATTGTTTTGTTGAGCCAATTTACTTAGGGAAAATGTAGTCTACAGATGCAGGAAAAAATAATACTGCAAATGCTTTGCCTATGCATTGAATAACTTCTGATGGCTCTCTTTCCAGAGTTATATTGTTTCATTTAATTTCGTTCCTGTTCCCCGAGAAGTGCTGCTTACTCGGTGTAGCAGTTCCAGACAGTGGTTGGACATGAGTGAAGTATTCTACCTAGAAGAAAAGATTAAAGTACTTTTCTCTTTATGTCTTAAAAACTCCAGGCAAGAGGGACCTTTTATTTTAGGTATAGAGTAATCATGAGCACTAAACTTACTCATACATAGTCACTCAACTAATATTTATGCATATAATGAATTCATAGCCTGTGGGATCTTCCATGAATATGGGCAAAAAGGAAAGAAGTGCAGAATATGAAATAAAATGTTCCCTGGTTGAAGGAGAAAAACATTATTCATAGCGTAAATTCAGATTTAATATACAGTTAATGAGGGCAAACATAAGTGGTAGAAGCTTGAGTAATCAACCATTGCGGATTCAAGGTTCCTGAAGAAGATCTTTCTAATCTTTACAAGCTCTTGTGAAATGTGCAAAAAGCTTTCTCTACATTCCAAAATGCCGCATTCCTCATTCAAACATTCTCATCTATTCCGGGAAAATAGTAGTATTTAAGAATGCCTCACAATTTGCCTGAATAATAACCACCTTTGTGAGAGCTTCAGTGGTTTTCTCTAATGCCATTGTCACCTTACACCTAACACCTTTTGGTGCTAGATAAGGTTCAATGGAATTCAAGAGGGGTTGTACTTAGTCCATTTATGACTAAGTAGTGATTCTAGGCTGATTCCTCTTTTGATTCCGCCCTCAGGTTCTGCCATTCCTTCTCCTATATTATCTTTGGCATCATCTTTTTGCATATCCAAAAAGAACTAATGGGGAGCCTTGATGATCCAGAAGGTCTTTAAAAAAAATCTGCTGGAAGTAATGGTTACTGCTAACTGTTTTATGTACTAATGCTTAGGGATTTGACTGTTATTTTATTTGGTTATTTTTATTCTTTCCTATTTTTTTCATCATTTATAAGCCTCTCAGAGCCTTGTTGGAATCAAGTGAGTTATAGATAGCAACAATGCTTATACAAAATAATGAAATAAAAATCCATTAAAGAAAACAAGCTTCCTCTCCTGTAGCCTGCGTTAGGGAACCTGCCTTTAATCTGAAACCAAGCATTGCTAGCTAGCCTTACTTTAGGCTCTACAGGAATTAATAAATGAAGTTCCAGAACAGTTCGTCCAATGCAAAATGCATGAGGGTTAGATGCAATGGCCCATGCTACTACAATTGAAAATTAGAAAGGAAGATTATAACATTATGTATACTTAATCAAGAGGTTTAATCCACAGCTGCATGTTATTATTTTTAGCCTGGGGGTTTAATCTACCCTAAGACTAAAACGTCTTTCCTTAAGACGGTGTATGGAGATCTTAAGCCTTCTACCGTAAGTAGGCCTCATGGGACATTCTCAAGTGCCTTATTAAAATATGTGGCAGTCATGATGGAAGAAGTCAGAGGCCTCTACACTGCAGAGAGCAAAGAACAAGAGGATTAATGCTGCCTTGGGTGCTTCCTGGAAAAACTGCGGTCATGAATTAGCCTCCATTCTGGATGCTGCAGTCTTAGGAAGTGAGTAAGGGCTATGCATGATTAAAACAGCTGTTGTGATTTTTTTTTCCTTCAATCAATCAATCTATCTTTATTACGGCCATGGACCAGTACCACAAACAAAAGCATTAAAAGCAATAACAATAGTAGTAAAACAAAACCAAAAATCAAAGGCAGACAGAACAATATATTCCAGTTGGTGGTGGATTATCAGTTTGCAGTTAAAGTTTGCCTGATTTTACACGTGGCATAGCAAAATTTGCCCACAATCAAAGAAACTACTTTATACTGATCCAATAGCAGTTGTTGCACATAAAAAAGAGCAGGTTGATACTGGAATCAAATTAACCTGTAGGGTTGTAGGTTCCTTTTCATTGGATGAGCCTAAGTGCAAATTAGTGTCTTCCTGTCCAGGATAATTTAATCTGAATTACTGCACCAAGCAGGGAGCCTTGGACTCGATGGGATAAACTCTGTGACTTTCGGTAAAAAAGGAGAGAGTTCACAGAAAAAATGCATCTGCCATTGCTACTGAAAGCTGAACACAGTGCTAGGCAGAAGATTCATGTACCCGTTTCACTGAGGGCTTTGTCACCACTGCTACATACTTATATGGAAGGCTTTTAAAACATTTAACCACTTTTCACAAGCCACAAATCAAGACTAGATTGCTGATGATTTCTACCTTTGCACTCAGGTTTACCTGAGCAGTTCTCTCTCTCACTCTCTCTCTCTCTCACACACACACACACACACATTATGACTAGATTGCTGATGATTTCTACCTTTGCACTCAGGTTTACCTGAGCAGTTCTCTCTCTCACTCTCTCTCTCTCTCACACACACACGCACACACATTATATATATGTATTTCTCTCTCTCTGTGTGTGTGTGTGTGTGTGTGTGTGTGTACATACAGAAAGACACAATTAGAAATCCAGCCATCATATTTCTTTTCTGAATACAATTTTCCCCTAGAAACGCACAACACCCCAAAAGTTGCTTCATGCTAAACGTTTCCACAAACCAAGTTTATTGAACTACTAAATTACAGGCACTCAAGATGACAAGATGACTGCTTCCCTGCATTTGCAATGCAAACAAATTGATGAATTGAAATGGCAAGCCAGCAAATATTTTGACTCTTATTTATGAGACGGAATAGAAGAAGCTTGAGAAGAAGCAATTGGTGTTGGAGAGGAGGGGAGCAGAGCTGGAATGCAGGACCCCAGAGAGAAGAATACGCTGAATCTTAGGGGGGGAAAATTAAATGCCTCTGTCAGCCTAAAAAAAAAGAGAAATCGACTTGCTTATTATTTTGTGCTTATTCCTTTTTGGGAGCTTTATCTCAAACTATAACTTACAAGAGCAATTAGAAACAAATGGTACCCAGCATGAATACTTCTCTGTGGATTCCCAGGCTTGATTGTCTTCATTTTGGCTCTTATATCAGCAGCATGATGCATTGCCCATTGGAAACCAGCACGACGGGTTGAGCAGAAAATGCAAACCCTGCAGTGATTTAAACTTGTGCCTGGTTTTGTGTGTTCCGTAGGGGGACCTGAAACGTGGGCCATGGTGTCAGTCTGTCCAAATAAATGGTTTTCGCCTACAAAGCCCGAGCTGTTATTAGTTAGATTATCCTGTCATTTGCGAAGCAAAAAGGAGACGCAAATAATTTCCCAGAATAATCCAGAGAATTACCATACGCCTCTAATATTGATCGCCTGGGAAATAATTTAAAAGAGCGTTTTAGAATATCTTCCATTTTCTAATAGGAGCCTTTGGATTTCAACAGTTTGAAAAGAAGAGAGTGATTGTGGCTTTAGGAAACTAATTAGAAAAATGGGGGGGGGGAGAATGAAACGGGGAAAAATGAAATGGAATAAATCAGACGGAGAAAAAAGTGTGTGTGTGTGTGTGTGTGTGTGTGTGTGTGCGTGCGCGCGCGCATGTGGGAGAGTGTGCGTGCATCCATGTAGAACAATCAACGTTTGGAATGGAAGGCACTCTCTCTTACCTAAGCCTCTGCCTTTCCACTTCTTTGTTTTCCATTGTCTTTGTTCCTCATCTAAACACTAATTAGCTGAGAATTTTTCTTTCTGATTTTTGGTTTTTTAATGTCCCATACAATGGGTGAATTCTGTCTAACTCAACAGCAGGGGTTCTGCAATAATAATTCACATAGGAGTGTCGATGATTACAATCCTTTCATTCCCATAGTACCAAAAGAAAAATAAATATGAAGTTTACACATAACTTACACGTAGTCTCCAGACATGAAAAAGCTTTTGAAAAACAACGTCAACCCCAAACTCCTAATAAATAAATAAATAACCTTAGAAAGGTTAGTTTTTGTTAGCAAAACACACGAAATCTTCATTTGAGGTACATTACAAAGCTGTTTGAGCCCAGCGTATTTATTATGCCTCAAATGATGTTTGAAAAAGCATCCTAGAAAAGTATTGAAGAATGCAAAAATGGCTTTCTGAAAGGCTAATTCACTAGTTTTTTTGTTTGTTTGTTTGTTTGTTTTTTAATTCCAGTCACAGATAATCAGGAAAAGGCTCAAAGTGCCTTCAGTCATTCAGAGGTTGGAAAGAATTTGGCGTGAGCTTCCTTGAGAGTTTTAATCAGATCCAGTATGTACATATGACATGATAGCAGTGTTCCATAACTCAGAGGCTGCCACAAAGAAGATGGAGTCAAGCTATTCTCCAAAGCACCTGAGGGCAGGACAAGAAGCAATGGGTGGAAACTAATCAAGGAGAGAAGCAACCTAGAACTAAGGAGAAATTTCCTGATAGCTAGGATGCAATTAATCAGTGAAACAGCTTACTTCCAGAAGTTGTGAATGCTCCAACACTGGAAGGTTTTAAGAAGAGATTGGATAACATTTGTCTGAAATGGATGTCAAACTCATGGCATCACATTGTCATCATGTGATGTATCGTGACTTTTTTCCCCTTCACTAAAACCGGGGTGGGTGTGGTCAGCGTATGACGCATCCGGCCTGCAGGCCTCAAGTTTGACAACCCATTAAAGTTAATAGCACTGACTCCTGGCCAGCTGGGCACAAGATTGCAGGTTTATCAGTGGCATCTTCTTCTGACCTACTCAAAAGTCCATCTCACTATTTTCAGGGATGCTTATGCCCAGGTTGCTAATTTTTAGAATAGTTGCATATATGTGTCACAACCAAGTGTGTTGGACTTTCTTAGGCTAAGACCTACATTTTAGGCAGGGCAGGGGTCACTCTCAAAAAGTAGATGGGCATGAAAGAAATGTGATGCCATGTCAACTTGATGTCATTTCAAAGAACATGGCTAATGGTCCCAGGTCTCCTGGAAACAGCAGCATTAAACCCATCTCAAAAAGCCAGGAAGGATCACAGCTGGTTACTATTGGAACAGAAGACCACTGGGAAATTTCAAAGCTGTGGCCAAGACAAGGCAAATCAATCAATCAGTCAATCAATCAATCAATCAATCAATCAATCAATCATTCAATCAATTAGAATAGAGTTTGAAGGGACCTTAGAGGTCTTCTAATCCAACCCACTGCTCAAGCAGGAGACCCTGTACCATTTCTGACAAGTGACTGTTCGGTCTCTTCTTAAAAACCTACAGTGATGAAAACACCCACAACTTCTGAATCACTTTTGCTCAGAGGTGGGTTCCTCCCGGTGCGGACCAGTTCGCCCAAACTGGTAGCGACCTGCTGGTGACATCACGATGATGTCACAGATGCCGGTCCGTGGACGCCACCATCTTTTTTTTTTTTTGAATTTTTTTGAATTTTTTATTTTGGGGGGGGGTTCCGGTTTTTTTTTCCTTCTGCGCATGCACAGAAGCCGAGTTTCCGGCACTGCGTATGCATCACCATCTTGTTTTTGGCTTTTTTGGGGGGAAGTTTTGACTTTTTTGCACTGCGCATGCGCGCGTGCGCTTTGTGTACACGTGCCCACGAGGCGCGTCCACGTGGTGCGGGAGGAAGTGAACCGGCAGCGAGGTAAGTTAGAACCCACCCCTGCTTTTGCTAATACAGTTTTTACACTTTTTAGCAAAAGTGATTTTGCTTAACAAAATCACTTTTGCTAATACAGACAAAGCAACATGTATAGTAGGAAACCGGCTTAAGTAGGGAGACTTTTTAACTTTTCAGTGTGATAATTTTTCTCTGAGTCGTATTTTTTTTTAAAAAAAAAAATACACTTTGGCAACAATTTTTGAAGGACTTTTGCAGATTGCAAACAAAGCTCCGTGTCTTCCTGCCATATTTATCAGCTGAAAGTAACAGTGAATTTAGGAGTGTTTGCATTTGAAGAGACATGTTAACTGTTCAGTTAATGAAATGCTGTTTGACTAAAATATAGCTTAGAAACAACATTTAAAGAAAGGCATTTCTATTAGTGTGGACTTTATTTCGTTAGTGCCAAAGATGTTTGCCTTGTATATGTGATTAAAAACAAACATCTCTAAGAGAAAGAAATGCTCGGCAACAGGATTTAGATGTTGTACTGCCTGGACTTTGTTTGCTTCTGGTTAAATAGTCTTCTCTGAATTTTTCAAATAAGAGGGGACAAAATTGTGAACTGTTGTTTTCACTAACTACGTATGAATTACCTTTTTTTTAATTTTTAGGACAGCATTTCCACAATTCTGGGATCATATACCATTCTTTCAAGAGAAGAGGAAAAAGTGCTGCCATTTTATTATTTCCCCCTCCCCCCCAAAAAAAAGTTCAAAAAATTTATTGAAATGCAATGCTTGC
Source organism: Thermophis baileyi (assembly GCA_003457575.1). Classification (NCBI taxonomy): domain Eukaryota; kingdom Metazoa; phylum Chordata; class Lepidosauria; order Squamata; family Dipsadidae; genus Thermophis; species Thermophis baileyi. The sequence goes on from QLTV01012194.1 coordinate 7,445,144, forward strand.
CTGGAAAAATGTGGAACGATTGGGAAAATATCATAAAATATCCTCTTGCCTTCGAAATTCTGTGGCAGAAAACATGTAGAGATTTGACTCAGTTCCAGCAATTCTATGATACAGAATGGTATTTTCCTATTCATAAATGGGTAAAATGAAACAGAATGCAGATGATATTATTATCAGAAAACTGACTGCCAATTTGTCATTATATTAAACTAGACGAGGGATGGCATTTGATTTCATATTAGATGCTGAAATGAATTTTCTCTTTCAGTGATCAGACTTGCACAAATTTTACACTGCTGTAGTTTCGTTTGTAGCCAATAAAACATTTGAGGGGAGAGGGAATACAATTTAACGAAAGTAGCAAATGCATCTTGATTATTTAAGACTAAGTTATTTCAACTAACTGGATACATAACAGTTAATCAGCTGTGTGAAAATAATGGAAACTACTTCCAAATATAAGAGTAGCAAGAAATGGTAAGAAGATACATACATTTGTCCGGAGGTGGTACATCTTATTAGCTTGTCAGCAAGACTCGCTGTTCATGAAATGGAGTAAATCCTTAGCCTTGGTGAGAGAATATGGAAGGCAAGAGATCAAAGCTAGCCAATCTATCATTCAACAAACATACTATTATTACTAGTACTACATTACTACTATTATAGTTGGTATTATAGTACCAACCTTGGAACTACAAAGCTATCCTTAGTGCACCTCAGAAGCTTAGAATTTCAACTAAGTTTAACAGAATAACAGAATTGGAAGGGACCTTGGAGGTCTTCTAGTCCAACCCCCTCAGAGAGGAAACCCCCTATCATTTCAGGTAAATGGTTGCCTAATCTCTTTTTAAAAGCTTCCAGTTTTGGAGCATCCCACAACTTCTGGAGGCAAATCATTCCACTGATTAATTGGTCTCACTAGACATACTCAATTCCAGCAACCGTTCTTTATATTTTTAACCTCCAGTCCCCTAATGATCTGTGTTGTTCTTCTTTGTACAGAGAAGAGCAACAAAGATGATTAGGGGACTGGAGGCTAAAACATATGAAGAACGGTTGCAGGAACTGGGTATGTCTAGTTTAATGAAAAGAAGGACTAGGGGAGACATGATAGCAGTGTTCCAATATCTCAGGGGTTGCCACAAAGAAGAGGGAGTCAAACTATTCTCCAAAGCACCTGAGGGTAGGACAAGAAGCAATGGGTGGAGACTAATCAAGGAGAGAAGCAACTTAGAACTAAGGAGAAATTTCCTGGCAGTTAGAACAATTAATCAGTGGAACAGCTTGCCTCCAGAAGTTGTGAATGCTCCAACATTGGAAGTTTTTAAGAAGATGTTGGATAACCATTTGTCTGAAGTGGTGTAGGGTTTCCTGCCTAAGCAGGGGGTTGGACTAGAAGACCTCCAAGGTCCCTTCCAACTCTGTTATTCTTCTATTCTATTCTATTCTATTCTATTCTATTCTATTCTATTCTTTCTAGAGTCTCAACATCTTTTTTAAATCGTGGTGATGTAAAAAAGTTTAGGCCTGATCAATTTTATTAAAAACACCTTGTTAGTTAAACACATTAATATTTTTTTTAAAAAAAATGCAGCTATATACTTTAATCTTTATTATTATTATTACACTCAAGCATCTTTATTAAAACTGTTCCTAGGTAATCTAATCCTTTGCAAGATCAGGATGTTGAACCCTTAACTATAAAACTACACCTTCTGGAGAGTCCTTCTTTTTCTCCTTCTCCCTTCAAACTTTCAGAATAGTCATCCTAAAAATATTCTGCCCAAGGTAACTAATTCATTCAAATAAATCACATGGTGAGTTTTAAAAAGGAGGTCAGCAGCAGGGTAGTTAGACCAAGTATTCATTGGGGCTGTGTCTGTTCTCTAATTTGCCTGTGGATAATTTGATTTTTGTTTGTTTGTATTATTTTTTGTTTTAGCAGGCTGCATTTCCCACTGCTCTTATAAGCGCAAATAATTGCTCTCATTTTTTAAAAGGAACGAAAGCAGGAGATAACCCCCTAGAAGGCTGAGCCACTGTGCTAGCTACAAAAATTAATATTGAATACTCCTAAGTAAAAGTTGCTACTGATAAAGACAGTAATATGAAAGCTGTAAATAATGGGCCTATTTACATGGACTCTGGGCAAACTTTGTGAGTTGTTTTCTTGTCTAGTAAACTTTCAAGGTTGGAATTCTATCATACAAAGATAATATATTCACAATACATCTATACAGACAAGGCAGACAAAGATAACCTGTGAGTGACTTCAGCTCAACTATACAAGCAACACAGCAAGAATGGTGCAGCTAAATAATTTGTATTTATTTATTCAATGGGTAGAGCTGCATGGAGATTGAACAACTAGCCTCGTGGTGCGACCGGAACAATCTGGAACTGAATACATTCAAAACCGTAGAAATGGTGGTAGACTTTAGGAGAAACCCTCCCATTCTACCACCTCTTACAATACTAGACAACACAGTATCAACAGTAGAGACCTTCAAATTTCTAGGTTCTATCATATCTCAAGACCTAAAATGGTCACCTAACATCAAAAACGTCATCAAAAAAGCACAACAAAGAATGTTCTTTCTGCGCCAACTCAGGAAGCTCAAACTGCCCAAGGAGCTGCTGATACAGTTCTACAGAGTAATTATTGAGTCTGTCATCTGCACCTCTATAACTGTCGCGTTTGGTTCTGCAACCCAACAAGACAG
>QLTV01012194.1:7447943-7467282 GCA_003457575.1 Thermophis baileyi
AAGCACAGTTTTTCCCCGACCACCATCACTCTGCTAAACAAATAAGTCCCTCACCACTGTCAAACTATTTACTAAGACTGCATTTCTAATCCTATTAGTCTTCTCATTGTTCCTATCACCATCTCCTCCCACTTATGACTGTATGACTGTAACTTGTTACTTGTATCCTTACAATTTATATTAATATTGTTTCCTGATTGTTTATTTGTACCCTATGACCATCATTAGGTGTTGATATGATTCTTGACGAATGTATCTTGTCTTTTTATGTATACTGAGAGCATATGCACCAAAGACAAATTCCTTGTGTGTCCAATCACACTTGGCCAATAAAGAATTCTATTCTATTCTATCTCACCTGAGTGAATTTGAGCAACTCACAACAATTAAAATGGAATCCAAAACAAAAAGCCAATCAATAACACCATACATATAAACAAATTAAAAGCACAAAAATAACAATCAACAACAGAATCCAATAAATACATCATGTTGAATACAAGTAGTCAAGAAACTTTCCGCTGCTACCAATTGTCTAAGCTTCCTGAAGGCCAGCAGAGTCACACCTAAGAGTCACACTGAAGCTTCAGGGTTTCCTGAAGGCCAGCAGAGTCACACCTAATACAAGCTATGGGGAATGATGTTCCAAGGGAAGGGCACTAAGGCAAAAAGGGGGGGGTTATCAGCTAACACTCCTTTTTAGAAAGGACCCATAACATGCCTCTCTTGCTACACTTGATAGAGCAGAGGAGCAGATAGAGCAGAGGAGCTTGATAGAGCAGAGGAGCTTGGAGAGGATCTCCCTCAAATATTCCAGTCCCATACCAAATAGGGATTTATCGGTCATTACCAGCATATTGAATTGAACCCGGAAGCATACTGGTAACTGATGCAGCTCGGGCTGTGCTGGTCAAGAAGCACACATAACTACTGCACAGTTGCATTTTGCACCAACTGCAGCTCATGGATGGTCTTCAAGGGTAGCTCCATGTAAAGCACATCACAAGAATCTATTTGAAAGGCAACAAGGGCAATGAATCAACCTCACTGTCCAGAATGAGCACAACTAGCAAAACAACATAAAGTTATGCAAACACTCTCTCCTAGCCATGGCTGCCACCTGATCTTTGAGCATGAGTTGTGAGTCCAAGAATCTGGACTCCAATCTGAGTCCAGATTATATATCAGGTCATTTGGGAACAGTCTCTCTTTATCCAGAACCAAAAATGGAAACTGTAGGACCCAAAGCTACTCAGTCTTGCTGGGTTTGAGCTGAAGTCTATCACTCCAAGCCAAATCCCTACAGCCTGGGAATAGACATCAAGAGCACTGCTTAGTTTATTGGGGCAAAGATGTAAAACTGGGATAATATGATACCTCACCTCATAATGATGGATAATTTCACCCAGCGGCTTCATGTAGATGTTAAACAGAAATGGAGAGGCAGAGCCCAAGGAAGGACCTCTTGTTTCCAATCAACACTGACAGTAACTTGCCCTAGAGCAGGGGTGTCAAACTGGCGGCCCAAAGGCTGGATGTATCACACATAGGCCACGCCCATCCCAGCTCCGTGAAGGGAAAAATGTTGCAAAACATCATGTGACGGCAATGTGACACCATGAGTTTGACACCCATGCCCTAGAGAGGAAGGAAGAGAACCAGTACAGTACAAGGCCGCCCACCCCCAATCTTCAGAACCAATCCAGATGGGTACCATGGTGGATGGTATCAAGAGCCACTGTAAGGATGGATACACTTCTCCCATCCTGCTGACAGCAATGGTCATCCAAAAGCACGACCAATATTATTTCAGTCCCATACCCATGCTGGAAACCAGACTGTAAAATAATCCATTTCATCTAGGATCATCTGAAATTGTTGCATAACTACCCTCTCAAAAATCTTCCCTAAAAAGGGAAGATTGAATACTGGATGAAAATTGTCCAATATGAATGGATCTAGCCATAGTTTTTTGAGAAGGGGATGAACGAGTCCTTTTGGACTCTAAATGTAATGCTACGTTTAAACATATGTATTACTTTAGCTGTAAAATCCAGAGCTTGATTGGGAGTAAACTGTATCATCTTATAATGATTCCTATTCAGTTGTTAACCAGAGCTCAGTTTCCAAGTCCAGGCAGGGCTGGCCAGGTGTTGCCCACAGCTGAAAGCACTTCTCTTATAGCATATGTAATTATGTATATGTATGCTACAATTAAAAAAACAACAAGCTCTGTCTGATTATAGGTAAGGGTGAGATTATCTTTAAAGAAAGAGTTTTTCTGGGCAATGCTCACTGTTGCATAACCCAGCACTAGCAGATAAAAGAAAACTGAAAACTAAGCCATATGGCCGGGGACCACTGCACCATGTGATCTGGCAAACATGTTTGAAATTGAGTCAGGAAAAAAACAAGATTGAAGAGAGAGAGAGAGGGAGAGGGAGAGAGGGAAGGAGGGAGAGAGAGAGAATGAATGAATGAATGAATGCGAGAGAGGAGGTGTATATTGAGTTATTTATAAAATTAATAAAGGTGATAAGAGAATGAATGAATGAATGAATGAATGAATTTATGAATGAATGAATGAATGAATGAATGAATGAATATAGGTCTTTATTTTGCATTAATTCATAAAATATCCTTATCAATTACTGGATTAACTGCAGTTCTAATGCTGTAGCTAGTCAAAAATATGACTCAACATTTGGCATGGATTGTTATGGTACTGCCAGTCATGAATAGGTTTACTAGATATCTCAACAGGAAGAGGAAGACACAGATAACTGGAAAAGAGGACAAAAGGGGGAACACTGTTTAATATTTGTATTACATTAATTGGAGAGGGCGGGATGGAAGTAAATAAACACACATTTGAGGAATGTGCTAGCTCCAGCTGTTTGCCTAGTATGCTGGTGACTGCCAGTGGCAAACAGGTTAGGTGGCAAAAGTCTTCAACCTGTAACTGATTAAGGCTTTGTCAGTTTCAGGCAGAACTGGTTAGCACTTATAAGGGAAACTCTGCACCACATAGAAAAGCTGCTCAAGAAAAGATACTCAAAGAGCCAGACAATATTTGATTTTAAAGCTATGCCTGCTGGAGCAGAAAACCTGAGGGAGTTTATCCTTCCTAGAACTTGCATAAACCTCCCAAAGAATCTTGACCTAATTATTTAGGAGCCAATGCTAAATTTCAGGTTCTCTGGAGGAAAAGATCCCCCCCCCAATCTTTCCTTCAGAAATTCAAAACCAGAGGGTCAAAAACTATCCCATGTCAAACAACCCAGGAGAAACGTGACTTCTTGAAATCTTTTGGATGAAGACTGCAATGCATCAAAATAAGAAATCCCAAACATTTCTAATTCTCAGGCATAAAAACACTTAATTTTTGTCAGCCCCAAGCCACATTTTGGCATAGTTTAGCTATTACAAGCAAGCACGACTCTTGGAAATTAAAGAACAGCTGAATGAATAAAGCAACCATTTTCTGTTTCCCTCGTGTATATGTAAAGTGCTCAGATGCATTCATTCTTAATAAGGATTAATCCAACCAGGTTAGCCACCACACTTTCTGACATCCCTTCCCCTTTTCCAGAGTCTTTCTCATCAGGAGCCTTGTAAAGGGAACCTTGAGCAAATTCTGTCCCTGTCCTGATTGTCTGGTCTAGGATTAAGTTTCAATACATCACAAGCCATGAAGACAACCCTGGCATTGCAATTTGTCACACTTTTTTATGTGCCATATCTCACTGTAGTGCATTTTCCCCAGTTACTGCCAGAGGCTACACATCTAGAACAAAACTCACATAGCAAGAGAGGTAAAAATCATAGCAAGTAAAATTAATAGCCGTTATTTTACCTTTCCCATTTCTAGAGACGGTGATTAGTTGTTCATCAACTCAGCTCAGAAAGGGGTCTCCTTCTCTTGCCTGAACTTATGGAAAGTTTTATAAATCTGAACCAAGGAAAAGTAGCATAAATCTGATCCAGGGAGAAGTAGCAAATGTTTTCTTGAATTAAGTGATTTAGATGATTCCCAAGAGTTGTATAAAGCAACTTTTCAGGGGGGGGGAACAATTCTAGTCCTTAGGATATTAGATGAAAGTGCAACACTTGGGATCCAAACTAAAAAGATGCTTCAGAACATGCAAGGACCCCCCATCAACAAAGCACCATATTCTATAGTGCAGTTGTGGAACACCACAACATTATCCTAGGTAAGGACATGGCTGGTTTAAAGAACTGAATAAGGTACTACTGAAGTATCCCCATTTACTGCTAAAGAGCTGTGATGGTGCAGTGGTTAGAATGCAGTATTGCAGGTGAACTCTGCCCACTGCCAGGTGTACGATCCTCACCGGCTCAAGGTTGATTCAGCCTTCCATCCTTCCAAGGTCAGTAAAATGAGGACCCATTTTTTTTTAAAAAAATGAGATGTATTCTTCCTGAAGACAGACTAGATCATACACTGTATAACCTCCAACATTAAAGAATCAGAAATAGGGACATAGTTGTTTCAATGCCATAAACGTGCTCCTAATTTTAATCAGTGTCAAATGGCACCAAGCAGAAACAAAAGATGATTTTTAAAGAGAAACAAGATCTACTCTTTTTTTTTTTTTTTGAGCATTGGGGAAACAATCTATGCCTCTTCTACTTAAGCATCCAGTCATAAAAACCACCTAGTTCCATAGAATTTACTTCTAAATAAACATGAATTAAAGAGGTTCTCAGATATGGCCTATTAGATTTCTCTGCATGCAAAGCTCTAAAGTGTCTTCATAGCTACTAAACAGTCCATTGGTGCTGCCTTAGATTAGATCAGTGTTGCTCAGTCTTGGCTAGTTTCAGATATGTGGACTCCAGTTGGAGTCCGTACATCTGAAAGCTGCCAAGGTTGAGAAACACTGGATTGATTTCCCCTTTCTCTATCCAACCTGTTTTTCTCCCACAGCAATGCAAGGCACTGAACCAACATCACTCTTGGTCATTCATTCATTCATTCATCCATTGACTTCCCTCTTGATCATTCCTAAATACTTTGCGATAAGATGCAGGACTACCAGACTGCCTAAAGTTAGCAGTTATTCAACATATCCAAGAGATGAATTAACAGAGTTCTTTCTTTTCTTCGGGATTGAATTTTGCTGCAGAAGCAAGTGCTGAGATCTTAAAAAGAACCTGCAATTTAGAAGACGGCCTCTCTTTTTTTTTTTCAGGACCAGCTTTTAAAACAACTTGTCAAAATCAAATCAATTGGCAAGAACGGTTGACTCAATGTGTATAATCCAAATATATGTAATCTTTGTTTGTTTGTTTTGTCCCTGTGTTATTTTTTTTAAAAAAAGTAATTGTTAAACTGAAATCATTCCTGAAACTTGTATTTTACCCTGAAAAGGAAAACATACAGGTTTTTAAATGTATCATCTTAGGATGGAGGAACATTTGGGGAAAGAAGAAATAATCTGCTCCAATGTCATTTTCTGGATTCAGCTCTCTTCTTAAAGCAATCACAGAAGCCAAAGCCAAAGCATTTCTCGCCTCAGAATAATATCCAAAGTTTGTAGCTTTTGTCAAACATTTCACCTTGACTCACCATGTCCATTTTGCTGGTTTCAAAATAACACCTTGCCACAGCCGTAATTTCCTCTTTTTAAAGAGTTAGCTTTCAACCAATGTTTTCCCAACCCCTCGACTGCTTTGTATGGAAATTAAAACAGTTTTGCTATCTCTTCAGCCTTTTGAAATAAAATTATACATTGCTGTGTCAGGCTGAATCTATGAGTGTGTTAAATCTTACTTCTCCCTATGATTGATTTGTTTTAGACTCTTTGTAGTCACGCATTCAAATCCGCATTTGATCCGTAATTACCAATATCAACAGAGAAAAGGGAAAAAAATAACCATCCCCAATTATTTACTGCTGGCTGCATTGTTGGGGAAAAAAAAAAAGGCTAGGCAGTCTTCTAAGTGGCATTGTGTATGTATTATTTGCACTTCCCTACCATTGTGTGGAAGGATTTTGCAATGATGGACAGCAATGAAAAGATAGGAAATGACACACAAGCTGTCCTCCTCTGTAATATATGCAGAAGAGTTTTACAATAACAATATGAGAGTCAACAGGGAAGCTTGGCACAATGAAGTGCTATGAATCAGGATGATCAAATGATTTTATTAGTTTACTTTAATTAGTCAGATCTATTTCCATTTTTAATATGACCAGGGAAACAAAAGAAAGAGAGAGAGAGAAAGAGAGAGAGAGATAAAAAACAAAGTAATTGTAAGTAGTTTATCAAATCAGGCCTGGCAGGGACCACACAACCGATAACTTGCTCTCATTCAAACTGAGTAGGCAGCTTTTTAACTGTTTTCTCGGCACTCATTCCTCTTTCTCATCCTGAAAGCTGTTGATCTGGATCAGGGGTGGGTTCCACTTACCTTCCCCACCGGTTCACATCGCGATGTTTTGCGCGCGCGCACTCGCTCCACTCACGTGCGAGCGCGTGCGTTCCCTCGCGTAATTTGGCTTCCGCACATGCTCAGTAGCTGCAATCAGCCCGAAACACAGCTGAGGAGCTGATCAGCTGTGCTTCGGGTGAAGGAATAAAGGTCAGTATAAACCCAGGGGCGGGTGGAGCAGAAGAACAGTACAAAATTCACAAAAACTTCCCCAAAAAAGCTGGCAGCGCCCCCGGACCGGCACTGACTGAACCAGATCCATGACGTCACCAGCGGGTCGCTAACAGTTCGGGCGATCCAGTCCGAACTGGGAGGAACCCACCCCTGATCTGGATGCAGAATTTGAGGGTAATATACCCCAAAGGAAATGCACGCCTTTTAAGATCCTATGGACATATAGGCTACTCTAAATACAGAGGCAGGATTCAAAACAAACCATTAATTTATGTTCATCCTGCTGGCTATGGATTCATTACCCTCTGAACTCTGCCAACCTTTCTTGTCTTCTCTGACAATCACGTGACCTTCACCCAGCATAATCACCTGCTCAATGAAAAGGAAAAGATTTAGTCACTATGATTGTTAATTCCAGAATTTCCCCTAAGCAAGCAGTTATTATAAACTGTGTCAAATTATCAATGCTTGCTTCTGCGACAGAGACTACTGTAAACCAGGCTGGGACAATTATCGAATGAAAGAAAATATTATTATTTTAGGAAATGGTAACATTTTAATACAATGAGAAAAATGATGAGGGAATAATAAATGGAAGGCATAAAAGGAACTAATAATAAAAAAGAGCTTGGTGAGGAATCCCGCTGTCATATTTGCATTTACCCTGAAACTAATGCTGTGCACATTTTGGAATGCAAATAATTCACAAGAGGAAGCAAAATGAGGATGTTATTAATATTTTTTTCCTTAATGAGGAATTGTACTTTGATTGAAGGAAGCTTTAAGGTAGCCTGAACTAGGCTTAACAAGAGAGGTTGGCCTTTCTTTTTAAATTACTGAAATGAATATGTGAGGATACTTATTCCACCACTGAAATCCCCAGCTTTAATATCAACCGGGAATCATGGGTTTCAAAGATGTATTGGAAATAGAAAGGATTTCAATAGGCAGCAGGATCTTTTGAAAAGGTCTGCAAGACATTAGCATTTCCTGCTGAATCAGATCGAAAGACCACCGAGTAAGGCTGAGGTTACCTGTTTCTTTACATATATATAAAAAATCACATACCATAAACAAGGATGAGTTCCTCCCAGTTCGGACCGGTTCTCCCGAACCGGTAGCAGCCTGCTGGTGACATCATGATGACGTCACTGAACCAGATCGGTCGGTGCCGGTCCGTGGGGGCCGCCATCTTTTTTTTTTATTTTATTTTTTTGAATTTTTTAAAATTTATTTTTCCTTCTGAACATGCGCAGAAGCCAACTTCTGGCACTGTGCATGCGGTTGCCATCTTTCTTTTGGCTTTCATTTTTTTGGTTTTTTTCCCGGATTTTTTGGATTTTTTGTTGCCCACACAACACAAATTGTTGATTAATTGTCTCTATTATTTCCGTGTATACTTTTTGTTACTCAACTGTACAAAATTCTGGTAAGCAATATATAAAAATGATAAGCCTAACATTAGAAAAAGAAACAGCCCCACCCATCCACTCCAAGTCCCCAGAGAAACAAAATAGTAGTTCTGCTCATGTGTACAATGCAGTGCTGCTCACTTTGTAGCATTGTTTTATTCACTCCAGTCAGTGTTGTTGTGTGAGCCTTCCCTTCCCTATCTCCACAAGACTGCTCACTCCTGTTTTAAAAGTCTGCCAAAAATGAATCAGCCTGGAGAAAAGTGTCAGCGAATACATTTTAGGGATTTGTTTGAAATGGGTGAACAGCGCTGCATTTTCTTATGTACGGTGTTTGATTCTGATCAAACAATATCTGCATTTTATTTATGTTAAGTGATCATCTGCCTTGAGCAATATGCAATCCAATTATGTCCTAAGGCTGTTCTCAGAAGTCACATTTGCCTTATGGCCAAAGCAGCATGTTGGTTTAGGGAGCCTCTCGTTTCATGAGATCTTTCTGGAAAAGCATTCCTGACTTGCCACAGAGAATGCTTTCTTTGTAGAATTAGATGTTAGAAAGGTAGTAAAAGAACAAAGGGGTTTTACTTGAAGCCATGAAAAGTCTGCCAGACCAAAATAGCAAATACAGGCAGCTTTGCATGTCAAACTGAATTGAGCAAAGGACATTCAGTTTATGAAGTCGCAGGCAAAAGCTGTGATGATGACTTACATTGGCTATGATCTCTAAAGTTCAGCCATCTTAACTTGACTATTTGCCATTTTAAAAATCCCTTATATAGCAAAATGAGACAGCAGTACTAGAACTATAGATATATGAATATCAGGGTTTTTTTTTTTCCCCTGTAAAACTTTTCCTTTCTGTTGCTTTGTTTCCACGGCTCACTCACCCTTCTTGAACAACCTAATCTATTCTTGGTAATTTCTGAAATGTGCCAAGGAAAGAATAGAACCTTGACAGATAATTTAACTTTTTCTAGATTCTCCAATTTGAATGTTAAATAAATAATATGTATGTATAAATCCATAATTTCTGTAACTTGCTAGTGCGAAGAAGTGAAAGCTCACAGTATTTGTGTAGCATTAGCTACACAATCATCAGAAGAATGGATTTGATGCTACTGAAACTGTTCATTGTGTTTGGAAATGGATATAATTAACAGAATAACAGAATTCTTCTAGTTCAATCCACTGCTCAAGCAGGAGACCCTATACCAGGGGTCGGCAACCCACGGCTCCGGAGCCGCATGCGGCTCTTTGGGCCCCCTGCTGTGGCTCCCTGTCCCATCACTGGCTGGCCTCGCCCTCCCCTCCCTCACCTGGCCTGAGAAGGTAAGGGCGATGGCGGGAATAGAGAAGCGGGCGGGGCTGATTCTCCGGCGCTGGTTGAGGAACATAGCCACCCCTGGAGGAGACTTTCCTTCGGGTGACCCTCCTCCCCCTCTCGCGACTCCCTGGCTGGCTGTGGCGGGGCCAGGAGAGTGCGCATGCATGGGGAGTCCCTCAAGCGAGTGCCAAAGTGCAGCAAAGGCACGCACGGAGGGCAGGTGGCTGCTTGCTTAAGGAGGGTCTTTGGACATGGCTTCTCTCCTGCCCTAAGGATCTGGCCATTGCCTTGCCCTGTCCCGTCCCATCCCGTCCCCCCCCCCACAGCTTTTCGGCCGAGTGGGGTGGGTGTAAGCTCCAGCCCGAAGCGGCAGGAAGCGAAGGCTGCCTTCGCTCCAGCGACCCTCCTCCTTCTCCTTCTCCTCTCATACGGGGTGACGGGAGCACTGCAAGGCGATGGTTCGATCCTTAGGACAGGAGAGAAGCGGCCCTGTAGCTGCCTTCACGCCACATTTGTGCGTAAGGCAGCCTTCGCTTCCTGCCGCTTTGGTCTGGAGCTCACGCCCTCCCCGCTCGGCCGAAGAGCTGTGGGGAGGGGGGACGGGACGGGACATGGCAAGGCGATGGCCAGATCCTTAGGGCAGGAGAGAAGCGGCCCTGTAGCTGCCTTCATGCCACATTTGCACATAAGGCAGCCTTTGCTTCCTGCCACTTCGGGCTGGAGCTCACGCCCTCCTCACTCAGCCGAAGAGCTGTGTGGGGGGGAGAGACAGGACTGGACACAGCAAGGCAATGGCCGGATCCTTAGGGCAGGAGAGAAGCCGCGTCCAAAGACCCTCCTTAAGCGAGCAACCGCCCGTCCTCCGCGTGCGCCTTTGCTGCACTTTGGTGCTCACTTGAGGAGGGTCTCCCCACGCGCGCCACAGCCAGCCAGGGAGTCGCAAGAGGGGGAGGAGGGTCGCCCGAAGATAAGCCTTCGCTGGGGGTGCCGATCGTTCCTCAGCACACAGAGAGAGAAGGGGAGAGAGAGGGAGAAAGAGAGAGATGAGGGAGGGAGAAAGAGATGGGTGGGGAGGAAGGGAGATAGAGAGATAGAGAGAGCTGGGGAGAGGGAAAGAGTCAAAGAAAGATGAGAGTCCCACCGTTGCCCTTACCTTTTTAGGCCAGGTGAGGGAGGGGAAGGCGAGGCCAGCCAGTGATGGGACAGGGAGCCACAGCAGGGGGCCCAAAGGGGAAATGGCTCTTTGAGTTTTTAAGGTTGCCGACCCCTGCCCTATACCATTCTGGACAAATGGCTGTCCAATCTCTTCTTAAAAACCTCCAGTGATGGAGCATCCACAACTTCTGGAGGCAAGCTGTTCCACTGATTAATTGTTATCACTGACAGAAAAATTCTCCTTAATTCTAGGTTGGATCATTCTTTGAGAAGCTTCCATCTGTTTATTCTTGTCCTGCCCTCAGGTGATTTGGAGAATAGGCTGACCTCCTCTTCTCTGTGTCAGCCCCTCAAATATTGGAAGACTGCTATCATGTCACTCCTAGTCCTTCTACAACATCAGAATTCTGCTCAGCCTTACTCTGTCTAGTCTCCATTTACTTTCTTCCCCCCACCTTCAATTTAATGTTGAATATACCCAAGATCAGGGCTTCTCAACCTGTGGTCCACAGACCCCTGTAAGGCCATGATGTCATCACAAGGGATCTGTGAAGGCTTGAAGAAATGTTATGATTTAAATCTTAAGTCTTGGTAGTCCATGGCCATGGTCTATGGCCGTGATGGCGAACCTATGGCACGCATGCCACAGGTGGCACGCGGAGCCATATTTGCCGGCATGTGAGCCATTGCCCTAGCTCAGCTCCAGCGTGCATGTGTGCACCGGCCAGCTGATTTTTGGCTTGTATGGAGGCTCTGGGAGGGCGTTTTTGGCCTCCGGAGGGCCTCCAGGGGGGCAGGGGAGGTCGTTTTCGCCCTCCCCAGACTCCAGGGAGCCTGGGAAGGGTGAAAAACGGGCCTATCAGGCCCACCGGAAATCGGGAAATGGGCTGTTTCCGGTCTCTGGAGGGCCTCCGGGGGGCGGGGGAGGCTGTTTTCGCCCTCCCCAGGCTCCAGGGAAGCCTCTGGAGCCTGGGGAGGGCGAAAAATGGGCCTAACGGGCCCACCGGAAGTCAGGAAATGGGCCATTTATGGCCTCCGGAGGGCCTTCGGGGGTGGGGGAGGCCGTTTTTGCCCTCCCCAGGCTCCAGGGAAGCCTCTGGAGCCTGGGGAGGGCGAAAAACAGGCCTACTGGGCCCACCGAAAGTTGGGAAATGGGGGAGGGGGGGTCGTGTGCACAGGGGCGGGGCACATGGGGGGCATTGAATTATGGGTGTCAGCACACGCACACGCGCACTTTTGGCACCTGAGGAAAAAAAGGTGCGCCATCACTGGTCTATGGCCACAAAAGGTGTTTAAAGGGGGTCCGTGGTGAAGAAAAAGTCGAGAATCACTACCCTAGACCAGTTCTGTTCAGGCATAAACCTCCTCTCAATCCTTTGAGAAGACATTTGGAAGATAGGAGTTGCAATATGCATAACCACTGCCAGGGGTCCAAATAGCCAAAATGATCAGATTTTATGTTAGAACAATTTTTGAACAACATGTGGATGATGGATTGTTTTGGGGAAATTCTTTTTTAGAAGACAGTACAGAAGGGATGATTTATATTGGTTAAGCCAATTCTCCTGTCTGAAGGAAGTGGTAAATAAGAGGTCACATGAGCCCTGGGCTTCCTAGATTTCCTATCTGAAGGGAAAGGCTAGAGAAAATATTAATTTGCATGGAGATGAGATATATTTACCCATTTGTCAGTTGTTTGGGGGCAAGAGTTACATAGATGAGAAGAGCCAATTATGGGAAGCAAGAATTAGGAGAGAAAAAAGCTCATGAGCCATATACAATATGGGGTAATTTGGGCTTAGCAGGTTGATTCTTAGCAGGTTGTTTCTTAGCAGGTTGATTCTTAGCAGGTTGATTCATAGATGTCTTAGTATCATGTCTAAGAAAGCAGTTATGCCGTAATATGGTTTACTTGGTTTGGATTAGCTCTTAGAAGGGAAAGCAGATTGCAGCAAATTTCCTTTTAAAGCTTTGCACAATCCATAAGAATCTTCACCTTAGCATTGTGTTCACCCATTTATGTTCTCTCAGAGTATGAATAAATTTGCAAGACTGCATTTCTCCCGTTTTTCTCTGCTCAGTCCACCAGATGTCCAGTCCAGGTGTCTTCTATCAAACAATGTCACCTTGTTGGACACCAGAGTCACATATTCCCTATAGATCAACATCCCCACAGCAATTGAGATGACTCCACCCTGTTAGCCTTTTGCAAGGTGCTGAAGATCTGCTTTTTCCTCAGGTATTTGGGTTAGGAGGTTTGCTGCTATTGATGTATTTCTCTGTGAATGGGGTTGTTGTTTTATCCATGGACACTGGGGGTTTGTATACTGTGGTTTTGCATTTTAATCCTAGTACACAGCCCAGAGTTTCCACTGCAAGATGGGTGGCCATATTAATCCTATCAATCATTCATTCTCACCAAGTGTGCATGACACTGTATCTTTAAAATTATAGTTTAATAATAATAATTTATTAAACTTTTATGCCACCCTATTTTCAATGACTCTTGATAGCTCACAACAATCAAATGAACAAATTACAATCCAATCAGTACAATATAAACGATAGAACTTATAAAGGAGAATGTAGAGAAAGAAGGGAGTAAAATGAAGTATCTGGAAAGCTATTATGTAAGGCAACCAAATCTTTTCAGCTGGTATTTCACAAGCATTTTAACATTTTCCACATATATTTTCTCCAAAAGATATATGCAAAGATAGTCCAATAAATGGATTAATAACTTTAAAAGATACCTTAAAACCTATCTCTTACACTAAATTGTAAAAGTCCTGATGGAAGGATTTTGTTATTTTATTAAAAGTGCTGCCTCATTTTATGCAGAACGATCCCAGTAGATTCAATAGAAATAATGAACTGCTCATGGGAGATTAAATATCTCTCTCTATATCTTTCTATCTATCTATCTAGAGCGGATAGTTGTAGCTTTTATCCAGCATTTCATGTTGCATATTTTAACACCTATCGATAGTGTTTACTTTTTGTCACTTATCTAGTCAAAATAAGTTAAAAACTAGGCAATGAGCAGAAGGTGAGATATAAATTCAGGATATTTAATTGTTTAATTTATATAATCATTGTTAGAAAATGTACTGCTTCAGGACTGTATAGGACTAATTGTCCCTAAAACATAAAGTTGCAAAAGATGCTGAAAAATCTTAATTTAATTAGCTTAATTAAATTCATTAACGCTTCTAAAAGAGATTTAACACTAATTTGAACCTTTAAAATTGAGAATTTAAATTGTTAATCAGTCAAGTGAGGTAGTAGGTTATTCTGTTCATTATGGATATGGAAAGAAGGGCTGATCACCAAGAGGTTTGTCTGTGCGAGTCCTATTCTCAATGGAGTGTATTTCCCAGAAAATCAAAAGGAAAGATAAGATGATGATGATGGTAACAATGGTGGTGGTGTTGACAATTGTAGTACTAAACTTAATATACAGAGATAAAACAGGATTGAGCTCTCTCTCTCTCTCTCTCTCTCTCTCTCTTATGAATATACTGTGTTTCCCCAAAAATACGACCTACTCAGAAAGTAAGTCCTAGCTTGATTTTTACATGTGCGGCAATAAGCCCAACCCCCTCAAAAATAAGCCCTAATTAAGACCCCGCCCACTCCAGGGTGCACGGGTAAAAATTAAGCTAGGGTGGGGATGGGGGGTGGAGCTGCCCTACTACTTACCTTCTAACAGTTGCAGCCAGGCCTCGCACCCCTCGACACCTGCCTTGCAGGCCCATTTCTTCTGCAGCCAGCAAGGCCGGCAAGGCTTTCCTGAAGGCCTCTGCAGCCAATAACAGAGCTCCAAATCGATCCAGAGCTCTGTTATCGGCTGCAAAGGCCTTCAGGAAAGCCTTGCCGGCCGCAGAAGAAGTTCCTGAAGGCCTCTGACGACAGCGAAAAGGAGGCCGGTGGCAATGCGCGCAAGTGAGGTGAGCCAGTGAATGACATCCCCCGAAAATAAGACCTGGTGCCTTTTTTGGTGGCAAAAAAAATATAAGACAGGGTCTTTTCTTCGGGAAAACACGGATAGTAGGAGATGGGGCTTTTACCTAGGCCTTGAGGATTGATGGAGACTCTCATGGCCACCAAACAGGAAATCCCCCATTCCTCTTTATAAGATAAATCATAGTGTTCAGAATTCAGCTGTATTTGTTGAGGCTAGAAACCAGAAGAGTGTAAGTTCTAGTCTTCCTTAGGTTTAAAAAGATACAGAGATACATATACACAACCATGCTCAATATCTCTTAGCCAACAATGGTAGAATGTCAGCATACTTATATTTTTATAGTGTTGACATGTAACCTATAAAAACAAGATAATGATTTTACATATATATAATACAGTAAATATATTACTATATATTAAAATTTATTATTTAATAAGAGCAATATATTTAATCATATACCGTGTTTCCCCAAAAATACGACCTATCCTGAAAGTAAGTCCTTGCTTGATTTTTACACGTGCGCCTAATATAAGCCCAACCCCCTCAAAAATAAGCCCTAATTAAGACCCCGCCCACTCCAGGGTGCACGGGTAAAAATTAAGCTAGGGTGGGGATGGGGGGTGGAGCTGCCCTACTACTTACCTTCTAACAGTTGCAGCCAGGCCTCGCACCCCTCGACACCTGCCTTGCAGGCCCATTTCTTCTGCAGCCAGCAAGGCCGGCAAGGCTTTCCTGAAGGCCTCTGCAGCCAA
The DNA here is from genome assembly GCA_003457575.1 of Thermophis baileyi. Lineage (NCBI taxonomy): Eukaryota > Metazoa > Chordata > Lepidosauria > Squamata > Dipsadidae > Thermophis > Thermophis baileyi. Next base: position 7,463,190 of record QLTV01012194.1, read on the forward strand.
TAACAGAGCTCCAAATCGATCCAGAGCTCTGTTATCGGCTGCAAAGGCCTTCAGGAAAGCCTTGCCGGCTGCAGAAGAAGTTCCTGAAGGCCTCTGACAGTGAAAAAGAGGCCGGGGGTGATGCGTGCAAGTGAGGTGAGTCAGTGGACAACATCCCTCCCCCCTCAAAAATAAGACCTGGTGCCTTTTTTGGTGGGGGAAAAAATATAAGACCAAATCGATCCAGAGCTCTGTTATCGGCTGCAAAGGCCTTCAGGAAAGCCTTGCCGGCTGCAGAAGAAGTTCCTGAAGGCCTCTGACAGTGAAAAAGAGGCCGGGGGTGATGCGTGCAAGTGAGGTGAGTCAGTGGACAACATCCCTCCCCCCTCAAAAATAAGACCTGGTGCCTTTTTTGGTGGGGGAAAAAATATAAGACAGGGTCTTATTTTCAGGGAAACACGGTATTATATTTAATATTGACATAATAGTATTTTTCTGTTCCAGCAGTTATCTAGGATTGTAGATCTACCTAAATGGTACAGAGAAATGTTATCATATAATGGAACCATCAGAAGAGCCACTTTGAATCTAGAGCAGGATGTTATTATTAACATATTATATAGATATTTTATTGCTAAGAAGGTTTTGTCCAAATCCAACGAGTATATATGGTTGTGAATATTTGGGATGTACAAAAGTATTTTACTGGCTCCTCTGTTTAGTTCAACTGAGGGAATCAAACCACGCTTTCATTTATTTGAACGCATAGGTTAATTTCAAGATCAGTGAGTTCAAAATTACACAAGGCTCCAAATGTTATCTGGAAGATGTGGTTTCTCTAAAGCTATTTTAATCTGATTTCAGGCCCAGGTAGGACATAGAAACCTTGATGGATGACCTTCATAGGAAAATGACAGGATTGGCTACTGTATTGACTTTCTCAGCTTTCTCAATGACATATGGCAATACCAATTACAGAATCTTGTTGGATCACCTTGTTGAACAGTCATTTTCTTACACCAATCCTGTTGTTACTTGCAAGACTGCTATAGTGAATAGCACTAAAGTGGCTCATTATTAGTGAATATTTGCTAAGCTCAGGTTTATAAAGGTGTGATGGAACAAAACTGGAACATTAGAAGAGAATATTTGTAGTTAAAAGTTAAACTGTGGAGTTCTTGGTGCTCTCTGAGATTGGCTGTTTGCTTACAGACATTTCACTATTATTATTATTTATTATTTATTAAATTTGTATGCCGCCCAATTCCCAAGGGACTCTGAGTTAGGGTTAGGTAACTACCCAGCAGGTGATATTATCACCATCATTCAAAAGAATGTAAAATAATCTAGGAAGGAGCAAAAAGATTAGAACATATCCCCTTCAGCAACCAACAACCATACAATCAGGCAGAAAACAATCCTCTGATCAGGGAATCATACTCACACTAATATTGTAAGGGTAAACTACTATATTTAGAGGCAGGGAACCCCACACTTACAGTGCGCATACTGATGATGTTACCTGGTTGGATAATGAAATGTCTGCAAGCAATCTCGCAGACATTTCAGTTTGGTGTTTGGGGAGAGCACCAAAATAGATCTCACAAAACTGGAGCAATATTTTGGGTCACAACTTTCAGGTTTTTCTTAAGGGATAAAGATTTCTATTGTGTTGAATCCGAAATGAAAGGGGAGGAAATGTGTTGCTTAAAGAAAAGCAAATATCATGGAATAAGATATCAAGTGGTTTCTCCTAACTGCAGTTCTTAAAAATTGTTTCTGACCTCTGACATAACATTAATCAATGCAAAAAAAAAAAAAACACCAAAAAGTTTAATGAGACCAGCATAGAGAAAGAAAAAGAGCTTATTAAGAGTGTCTCAGTGGATCAAAAACAACTGTTCCCTCATATTGGAGTCAAATATCACCTTTTCTTTTCCTCTTTTAATTTCTGTGTTACTTAAAACAGTGACATAGTCTGCCATAGTTCCTCCATTCAAAGCTACTCATGGCACAGACGGCTTCTGTGAGAATCGGTGGTTATCTCTAGCTTTCTGTCTGGCTTCCCTACCCCAATAACGTCACTGGATCTCTGCAAGGAATCTACCTTTGAAGGCAAACTGGCAGCTGGTGCAGCCAACTTGTTGTTTAATAACAGACAGGATGCTTTTGGTTATAAACTCACTAGTTGTAATTTTTTGCTGATTCTTAGAAAATGCATTGGTGAATGGCTGCAGTCCCAGGGAGCTGTTTGAAAGTCTGCCTGCTTGTTCATGAAATAATAAACTATTAAACAGAGATTATAGACAGTATCTGGGAATGGGAAATGGACAGCTTTTGGATAACTTATGTTTTTTGATGGTCACAACCATCTACTATTTCTACATGCTATCCACACCATGACTAATTCCCAATGGTCTCACTGGCCAAAGGACGGGAAAATCCTGCTCTACACAGTACAAATATATTGGAATATAATCCACTAAATGGCATTTCATCTGATTTCTAAAAAGAACTGCCAAGTATCAGGGGCATTGCTTCAATAACTGTGTACATTAGAAGAGGCCATATCTTTGCCATGCTTTTGTTAAACAGCTCTTCTGCTTCTGCCAACTTTCTTTAACAATCCCTATTTTCATCAAGATAATCACAAGAAGAGTATGTTCTATATTTACAAATGAAAACAAATGGCTGTGCCAAGAGAAAAAAGGATACAAACAGGCTATACAGATTACTAACTACAAATGTCCTATTTCTGTGATTTAGCATATGGTTTGATGGTATTGATTTACTCCATACAATTCCTTTATAAATGTGGTTGCACTCTTAGGGCTGGGTATAAGATTTGGCAAATCCCAAATCTAGGAATAAAATGAGCTAATTTGGAAAGAACTGGGAGATGGCCAAGATGAAGCATGTTTTGCACAAAGTAGAAAGAGAGGGAAGAAAGAGAGACAGAGGCACAAAATATAGCAGATGAGACAGAAGCAGTTCTACATACATTTCTCCACAAGCAGCTGTATAAAATAAACTTCACAGTGGGAAGGAAGAAGGTGATGAGATGTAGATTCTGACTGACAGTTATCTTCTATTCTTAATGAATAAATTAACCCAGGATCTCCAATAATTAAGATTTGGGAGACTCTCTCCATATCACATAGGTATTAGGCATGGAGAAGTCATTTATTCTCAGTCTGGAGTACCTTGTTGCCAGATCAGCCCAGCAATCATTTTTGAGAGAAAAACTCATCCCCTTTCCATTTCAAATGGATCCACAGACATGTTTTGTTGCTGTGGTTTTAAAGTATTTTTTCCATGATGTAGCCTCCAGCTCTCGTGCTCATGTTGGTTGGTGCACTCAACTTCATTACAGGCTAACTCCAGCAATTTCTTGGTTGTTTTGCAAAAGAAGGAATGCTCTCTCGCCTGAGCCAATGGTTTCTCTGGACTTCTAGAACTACTACAAGTAGTCCTCAAGCTGTTGTTAAGTGAATGGCATGGTTGTTAAACCCATTCTTCTGAATGGGCATTTTTTGCTGGAAACTGGCAAAAAAAATGCTGTAAATCGTAATGGTGTGACTCAGGAGTGAAATTCAAAATTTTTCCCTACCGGTTCTGTGGGCGTGGCTTGGTGGGCATGGCAGGGGAAGGATATTGCAAAATCTCCATTCCCACCCCACTCGGGGGCCAGCCAGAGGTGGTATTTGCCGGTTCTCCGAACTATTCAAAATTTCCGCTACCGGTTCTCCGAACTACTCAAAATTTCCGCTACCGGTTCTCCAGAACCCGTTAGAACCTGCTGGATTTCACCCCTGGTGTGATTGCAAGATTCTGCAACCAGACGTAAAGGTGAGCTGGTTGCCAGGCATCTGAAATGTGGTCATGTGACCATGGGGAATGGGGGCACAACATTTTACGACAGCCAGAAGTGTTTTGTGGGCTGTAAAACACCTGTTCCAATTTATTTTTATTTTATTTATTTTATAAAATTTATATGCCGCCCAACTCCCGAAGGACTCTGGGCGGCTTACATCATAAAAAATAAAACATATAAAAACAATTTAAAAAGGAAAGGGGAAAAAAGAAGCCCAACTATATTTAAAATAAAACATTC
>QLTV01012194.1:7511246-7529722 GCA_003457575.1 Thermophis baileyi
TAAAAAAAAGAAGTCGGGGGGGGGGGGGAGCCTATTAAAGCTCCCAAGATACAGTAATTTTTTCTGAACGTCTTCCATTAGTGATTTTACAAAACACAAGATAACAGAGTTGGAAGGAACTTGGAGGTCTTCTAGTTCAAGCCCCTGCTCAAGCAGGAGAACCTATACTATTCCAGACAAATGGCTATTCAATCTCTTCTCAAAAACCTCCAGGGATGGAGCACTGATAACTTCTTGTTATCCCTTTCCCATTCCAAGAGCCAGGTTTACATTCCATCACATTTCCAGGTCAAAAAGCTTGTCTACCCTTTGAGACAATGTTGGAAGACCCAATGTTATAGCTTTATTTATCATGACATTGAAGTCATGATGGCCTTGGTGAAATCCTCGACTCTTTCAACTTTATTTCACTGGTGATGGTGTCCATGAGGCAGGGTCAAAATGTGAAAGATTTATATAATCGAGCAAAAACAGAGTATACACTAATATTACAACAAAACAATGTAGAAACAAATCAGTAGGATGGTGGAAGGAGCACTGCAATTAAAACTTCTCTTGTTTTGAATGTGTGCATGTCATGATACATACATTAGGGCCAGGGCTTGCATTGAGATCCTCCTTTTGTCATTTTGCTGATTTTGACCCCCAACTTGTTGATACCACTGTCCATAGAGTTGTTATGGGAGAAGGGGAGGCAGGGAGTAAGAATGCCACTCTGATTGCCTTGAGGACTAGACAAGATAAAAATGAATTGAACAAACTGTTTTGCTTGAATTATCTGACATCTGGGTATGTTCGCAATGTCATCCTTGTCTATTTTAAAACTGGCTGGCTGCCTGGTTGGAGAATTCTGGGAGTTGAAGACCATAAGTCTTAAAGTAGCCAAGGTTGGACACCCCTGGTTTACATGGCTTTGTGTTTTGCTTCTTAAATTTGTTTCATATTCATAAATAAGTGTATTGACTCATACATCACATTCTACTTTTATAAAAGTGACAAAATTATTAATATATCACAAAGTTAACCCAACCAATTGGAAATCCTGTCTTTCACCATATCAATCTACATAAGAGAAGAATTTGGTCAGTGATGCTGTCCTGTGATATTTAGTATTCACTTCATAAGGCCTGCTCTGTATATCATAGTCTTTTCCTTTAACTCTAACTTAACTACTAAATGTGGAACAGTGGAAATCATATGAATTTAATCTGCTAAAGGTTCATAAATGTCTTTACCTGCCATCTTTTCTCAATCTGTTTTAACCTGTTGATACCTGTTTGAATTCCAACAGAACATTTGATTAAAACTGACAAGGATTAAAGCGAAGGTTTCAATATCATAACGGTGTTACTTCAAATACCTGCAGGCATCTCAGTGATCTGAGGTAAAAAGTACAGCTTTCTAACAAGGTAATTTAGCAGAAACAATGAGTACCAAAGCCAATTTCATTTAGACCATTTTAAAAGGAAAACTTCAGGATTCCTTGTACATATGTCAAATAAAAGCCAGAAGTCTTGTGCCAAATTCTTGGTTTCTCTGACATGGATATTTCCTTTTGCACTGTTTTTCTTCAGATACCTTATTTCAATTGTTTTGGAAGATGCATCTAATCCTCTGTTGTTTTTTGGTTAAATATAAATTGATCAGTCCACACACCAAAATAATTAGCCATATAACACAAATTTATCAGTGTATGTTTCATGTGTCCATAATGGCAGGATTAACAGCTTCCCAAGCCATATATTTTGTTTAGTACTTAACATGTTTGCTTTTCTCTTTTCATATGAAATTCATCAAAAAAGATTATCCTCCTTTTTTTCTAAACACCTGAACTTTATTGGTTGACATTGAAAAGACAGAATGCAAGAAGGAAGATATAGTTCAAGGGTAAAATACTTCTGCAAGGAAGGAAGGAAGGAAGGAAGGAAGGAAGGAAGGAAGGAAGGAAGGAAGGAAGGAAGGAAGGAAGGAAGGAAGGAAGGAAGGAAGGAAGGAAGGAAGGAAGGAAGGAAGGAAGGAAGGAAGGAGAGAGGGATTGAATGATAGAGAGAGATTCCAGAATTGGGATTTTCTAATTACTAGGATTAGTTTCTATTTTACCTATTTGTATATTTCAATTTTTAAAATGGTGATGGAAGGAATGAAATTTATTCAGGGACAAAAATGGTGCTAAACCATTCTCATATTCATTAGACGTCTGAAGAGATAATTTATGCAATGAATCTTAAAGAGGTTTATAGAATCCAAAAGTGTTTCGATGCATAATTGGACTGAAATTAAATGGCAATGAATGTATTTGTTAGGACTTCAGAACTGAGCCCCAAACAGCAAGAACACTTTCTCTAAACCTATTATAATTTGAAACCTTAACTACCAAGACTCATTGATACAACTCTGTGGGCAGTTTACTAATTCTACAAGGATAGTTCCTATAGCAACCCAAGGCCACTTTTCATCTGGCAATAACATTTTATGATTTTCCCCAAAAACATTTCTGTGAAATTTGCAAAGCAGTGCTTAACCATGATATATTTTTAAAAATCAGACATGAAGGACAAGAATTGAGAATTGAAATAGCCACTATAGCATGATAGGACAGAAGCATACATAGGGAATATAATTTTAAATGTAAATGTTAAATTCTCTTTTATTGGCAATTTTTAAATTGCCAAGTTCCAATGCTTCAAAGTTTTGGAAGGGAAATCATCAATCAGTTCAATGAAATTTATTCCTTAGTGTATTTGGTTCAAATATATCCATTTTGATCAAAGTTACAAATTCTACTATTTATGATTCTTGCTTTTTTCTTTCCTATATATGATTTTGATGACTGGCATAAAAAAGCCAATGAATATTTAAACCTGAACACAAAACACTGCCTTTCATTGAACCAGACAACTATTTCAGTAACCAAGGTTTAACTATTCCAGCTGTATCCAGTTTGTTGTCTCCAAATGGTTCCTAGTTTCAAAGCAGCATGAAAGCTTCAATAGAACAATATTTCCTGGAAAGTCTGAGATCATCCTGTTGGATAAAGCCAGACTAATCCATATAAATAGTTGCTTGCCATGATCTCAGGCCATGGTATTACCACTAGGAGAAGTTTTTCCAGTTGTATTTATTGAGACAGTTTGAACCAAAGTCAGGAATTGTGTTACTGGTCTTCTCAACTTGGTTGTTAAGTCATGTTTCCATCTTTTTGTCCTTGTTGTACATATGTAGTTATATATACTATATCTGATGAAGGAAAAACTTATCCGGCACCATCTTCATTTTATCAATAGTTTTTTAAATTAAGTTATTATGCCTGATATTTGTGATCAGAGTGAGAGAGTTATAAATGGTATTTTAGTCTTTTTCTTTTCTTTTCTTTTTACAAAAAAAAAGTCCATTTTTTCCCTAGGATTTTCTTTTTGTTTGGTTTGGATTGGGATTTTTGTTTTGTTTTTTGGTTGTTGTTGTTGTTGTTGTTTTTGCCATCCATTCCCTACTGAGGATCTCAAGCAGACAAAACCACCAAATTGTCACTTAGATAAATCTAAACAACTACTGAATATTAAGATTATGAAGTTGATTCCAAAAGGAGATAATTTTTAAACCTTTTGCCATAGAGTAGTGACACTCTCAACCACTGAGTTGCAAGAAAAATGCGAAGGGTTATTTGATGGAAAGAGTTTAAGAATCCCATAATTCTGAAACATCTTTAAATCCAGGGGCTTCACATTTAAAACAACAAACCAATAGTTACAAGAAAACTGCATGGCAAAACTGTGTATTTGGTTGGGGATGGGAGTCAATGATGATTTAATTGAAGGCGGATGTTTTATTTGGGGCCTTCTGTCCCCATTATCAAACAAATGCCTGCTTGTGGTTATTAACTCTTGAACCTCACACTGGAAATATGTGCAAACACTCCAACATTACCCTTTGTTTTGAACTTCTCCAACCATCTGCTGCTCGTTAAAAGAACCATTGTGTTAATTACATACAATTATTATCTATTATTATTCAGAGGCAATTGTTATTTTGTTTAATAAACATATTTTCTCCATACGTTTTGTCTCTTTTTCTATGTATGATTTGGAAACAAATAACAGTGGTTATCAATGGCTATGCATAGGAAATTATTTTGAGTGAAACCTGACTCTCTGTATCTTTATGAATATAATTCCTTTTCAGGGTTACCCAATTGGTTTGATAGTACCTTTTTCCTGGTTATTAAGGCAACTTTGCAGTCATATCTAGGATCTTTGTAGTCACCAGTTGCCTTCAGGGGTGGGTTCTGGTTTTCATCGCAGCCGGTTCGCTCAGTGGCGCGTCGCGTGGGTGCATGCGTGCTTCACGGGTGCGTACGCACTTCGCGCACGTGCAGTGCTAAAACAAAGCTTCTGCGCATGTGCAGAAGTAAAAAACAAGGCTCGGGGACATGGCCAGGCTGCCGTTACTGCCGGTTCGGAGAACCAGTCCCTATTTTTACTACCGGTTCTATAGTACCGGTCCAAACCGGCAGGAACCCACCTCTGGTTGCCTTCCAACTAAAAATTAACTAAAACTAATTCCTCCTCCTCCTCCTCCTCCTTTCCTTCAAGGCAGTTTTGATTCCCTGGTGACTGCCTGGATTAGTTCCTCTTGGTAAGAACTTAGAAGTGTTTGCCATTGCCTACTTACTAAGGTTGAGAGAGAGAAATGGCCAAAGGACATCTAGCTGGCTTTGTGCCTAAGGCAGAAGTCACATTGTCCTGGTTTCTTAAGCCTGGTTCCTTAACCATTACACCAATCTGATTCTCTGCTCAGATTCTTAGTCCTGATTCACTTTATTTATTTATTTATTCATTTATTCATTTATTTAGCCCAATAATGCACAGTATTCATGGCAGCACAGTCATCAACATAAACAACCTGCATTCAGTGAAGAATTTCACTGGCAGAATCCTTCAGCATTCAAAAATCCAACCAAGGCACATTATTTAAAATGCAACTGGCAGGTACTCACTGCAGGCTTACATATCATGAACAATCGCAGTGCAGTTTATTTTCTTTACAGTAACTTTCCATCAAGTATGTCAAAGTTTCTACTACATCAGTACCGTCATCTGTTGGTGATATATACCACTTGAGGTATTACTTTTCATTCATACTGCAGTTTGACTAGACAATTTTACGCAGAAGAAATACAAAAAAATGTAAAAGAAAAATCATTGAAGAATAAAATGATTTTTGTTCATTATTTCTTTCATAAACTAGGGTGGTTTTTTTTTTAAGTGTTCAATTATTTGAATGGTAGTCATGCAATTCTGGTTTGATTTGCGTTAATTAGATGGTATTTGTAATTTTAAAAGAACATTATTTTTCATATTTGTAAATAATCCTTTGTCTCTTTTCCTAAAAGGTAGCTAAGCAAAAATTAAAACAAACATGAAACATATCTTGTTTCATTAAAATCAACTAAACATTAAGAGTGTTTGTGATTATCTCTTGACAATACTTTTTTAAAATAAGAGGAATCAAAATTCTCAGAAGAAATATTATTTCTGTGCTTCATGCAGCAGCACCTACAATCTTTTCTGTAACTTTTTCCATTCTTAGTTTGTACTGTGTGCAGAAGCTGCCAGTGAAATTAAACAGAAATATCAACACTTTTAAGATGCATGCATTGAAGTTATATAATACTAAACTCAGGTAAGCATACAAGGGATCTCCATTCCAAAATGAAATAAAATGAAATGTATTTAAATAAATAAAAAAATCATACTGATCCACATCCCTCTGTTTGATTTTATGCGTATACTAACACACAAGGGTTTTGGAAGCCTTTGGAAACCCATAAATTACCATATATGTTGGAAATAGCATATAATACACTTCCAATTGTTGCTGAACTAAATTCTAAGAAGTCCAGTCAGCATTACCAAGAGTGAAGGACATGGGAAACTGTAATTGGAAATCACACAGAGATTTCTGATCTTTTAATTAATGCAAATATTACCTATCTATTGACAAATTGCAAAGTCTTGCAGATAAAAATAGTACTGAACTATTGGTCACCCACAATTTTTTTTTCCAATTTATTATAGGCCAATTGACAGCCATTTTTGTCTCCCATAAAACAGTCTGAAAACTCCTGATTTAGAAGCCCATTTTGAATTTCAACTTGACTAACCCGATGCACTTCTCTTCTTTTAAAGACTGTTAGATCAGCATAAGTAGATTTGCCAGAATTTTTTTCCTCAACTTTTTCAGCAATTTGGGCCTAACAATCAGGCGTTGGCACAAGGCCAAACAAGATTCTCATAGTACCTCTGCAACCACTTTTGTGGCATCTCGTTGTGACATTTAGAACAGCCTATTTTTAATTAACCCTTCATGGGCCTGAATCAGTTAAGCTGTAGACTTTGACCACTAAATTGTTGAACTTAGGACTTTAACTGACATCTTTAAACTGTAAACCTTCTTTGGCTTCCTTCCAGGTATTACCATCTGAGCCGCAGAAAGGTCCATCGAACTCATGCAGGTCTAATCCTAAAATGGCAGGTCACGGCCTTGTGTTGTAACTTTCAAGCCACTTTCTTGAGAATAGCAGCTGTGATTACCTCCGGGATGGCTGTGGGATAAGTACTGAGGATTGTGGTCTTATTGGCTTCAGGCTTACATACTCCATATCCTTCGCCAGCTTCATAGAAATGTGTTTCTCTTGTTCTACAGTTAGAGGCAACTGCCTATTATAGAAAGATTGGTGAAATCAAAAAGACATAAAATGCTGTCAAAGGCGCAAGGATCCAGAAAATAAAGAATGGATGTTTTGTTTTCTCACCTTCTTCTATTAAAAAGAACAGTAACTAAAAATTCTTATACCAAATAGCGAGTTTTAAATGGATTCTGTACTCTGACTTAAAAATATTTTTTTAAATAAAATTAAGTCAGAGTTTTTAACACCAACTAAAAGTTAGTTCAAAAACAGGAAACTATAAGGAACCTGTTTTTTATATTTCTCTGCTGCTTTTAAACGAGTATTTATGCTGCAGGATTTACAGCATACTTGAGTAGAAAAGTCATGCCCAAAGAAACTCATCAGCATGTTCTTTATGTTTCTTCATAAAAAGATTCATACAATCCTTCAGAGATATAAAAGCAGCCATGGAGCATAAACACACCTTATAAACATGACCTTCTTATATTGTCTTTGTCTCAACTCCAGCCAAGAAGCTTAATCATAAAATCATAATAATGGAAGTCACTGAACAGACCATTTTGTCCACGCATCTACCTTTACTAAGTGCAGAATCCACTATGATCACTCTGATGGAGACCATCTAGCTCACGGGTGTCAAACTCGCTGCATCACGTTGCCATCACATAACTTCGCAACATTTTTCCCATTCACGGAGCTGGGGTGGGCTTGACCTGTGCATGATGCATCCGGCCCATGGGCTGCCAGTTTGACATCCCTAAATTGTAGCTCTATAAGAAGACTCTACAGCAAAGGACAACTCACCCTCTAATAGGGCAACTTTTATCACTAGTTGTCAACTGGTACAGGCCGAAAGTTCACTTATTAGCTCTTCTAATATGTAAAGTAGCACTTCTATTTCTTCTCCTTAAAGAATATGTGCATCTTCTCCCATGATGCAGTTGAAAATATGATCAAGGATTGGGATCTGCCTGATTCCTTTATGACAGTTTAGACTGCTACAGGCATACTTCTTCCCACCATTGGGAGTTGCCCTTCATGATAATTTTGGCTTGGGCTATAGGGATGATGATCCAACTTTTGGATTCCACAGAGGCAGCTGCACCCAAAATATTTGGCTGATTATTTTTCTGAGCTTTTATTCTCATCCCCTTCCCCTCACATATTTGCTTTGAAAACAGTCCCTGGGGGACTGTTTGGAATCATGAGAAGGAAAGCATGGTAGCCGTACTTCCTTTTCTCTCATACCCAGTTATATGATCTACCATCGTTGTCCTCCACCTAGCAAAGCAAGAACACTGGACGAAGAGCAGAGGTTGCCTGCAGAAGATGAAGCAGGACAGAGGACTCTCATATCAATATATAGAAAACAGGATAAAGCTCCCATACAAATAGTCCTCATCTTACAATCAGAATTGGGGTGGGGATTTTGATTGTTAAGCAATGCAGTGGTAAAGTAAGACATTCCATGACTGCATCACTTAGTGACCACAATCCCAGCAATCCCACCCCAATCCAAGCCATTCCGGGCTTGGTCCCTTTCAGTTCCAAGACTCAATATGGCAAGGGACTGTCTCAAACTCCCCCACCCACCTATCTCACCCCTCTCTGCCTGTTTGCCCATCTGCACCCTGATTTGTTCGGTAGCAAGCAGTCCCAGAGCCACACGAATCTGGGACTGCTTGCCATGCCCTGGGATGCTGCAGCTGTTCCAATCCAGTCCCAACTGCCCTCATCACCCTGCCCTCCATGCCCCAGCTCACCTTTGCTGCTTCCTCTCCCACTGTTATCGAGGGATGCCTGGCCTGGCTGCTGGGCTATACGAGGCTGGCTTCATGCAGTGAAACCCACCCCCCAAATCTTAAAGGGCTCAGAGTACATTGAAATGCCCCTTTTGGCTGCAATCCTGGGATATATAGCAGTTAGACTTATATAGCAGTTAGACTTATATACCGCTTCATAGTGCTTTACAGCCCTCTCTAAGCGGTTTACAGAGTTAGCATATTGCCCCCAACAATCTGGGTCCTCATTTTACCCACCTCAGAAGGATGGAAGGCTGAGTCAACCTTGAGCCGGTGAGATTTGAACCGCTGAACTACAGCTAGCAGTCAGCTGAAGTAGCTGCAGTACTGCACTCTAACCACTGCGCCACCTTGGCTCTTTTTTTATGAGATTGGCTTTGCATTGCGAAAAATTGGTAGAAAAGCCAAAGGCAGCTCTCCCCCTCCTTTTTGCAGGGGAAATCCAGCCTGTTCTGACCCAGCTCCCCAAACACGACAAATCCTCTGATATGAACTCAAAAGATTCCTTTATTAGGAATGCCGGCAGTCCCGGCAAAAAGTTTCTCTCGCAGGCTAACAAGTCTATCCGGCCAGAAGATGAATAGTTTTCTGCCACACCTATTCATCTCCACCCCTTGCCTTTTTCCCCAGAGCTAGGGTGGGGCCCAGTAATGGGTTGTAAATCCTGTCGCTACCAGTTCGCTCATGTGCGTGCGATGCTTCTGCACATGGGCAGAAGCGTCCCGGGTGGGTGGGCGGAGCCTCTCGCTGCCGCCACTACCGATTCGCCGAACTGGGCCGAACCAGGAGCAACCCACTGCTGATGGGGCCTCGTTAGCAGTGGTGTCTCCTCCTTCCCCAGGATCGGCCTATGGCTTTCCACTGCTCTCCTCTTCTCTGCCTTCTGCGCAGCTGCGCATCAGGCACTGGACCCAGCTGTTCCTCTTCTTCTTCATCAACCACCTCCAGACTTGGGGGCTGTTGACTCTCCATCTAGGGCTGACGGATGGCCCAGGCTCTGCCTCTGTCTCTCTCTCTGACAGCTCCATTCCCTCTTCCCCCTCGGAGCTCCCAGATTGCCCTGATGCTGATCCTGACTCCCACTTCTCCTCCTCCTCCTCTGATTCGACTGCTGGAGGGGCCAGCAGCCAACAGGCCACAACACAGCCCCTTCAGAAGTTCTTTGCAAAGAACACCCCCAACCTCAATTCAACAGAGATATCCTTTACCCCAGTTTCTATAGCAGAGGAGGAAGCAAGGGCAGGCCAAGCCTGTTGCTGCTCAAAAACCCAAAAGAAGATGCTTGATCTGTACAGGAAGTTAACCTAGAGAGCCAATCAATGGCACAGTTTTTGGTCCTATCTACCTCTGGCCATATGAATAGGACCTCCAATTGAACCAATTTCCTCTCTGGCTTCCTTCTTTAGCTCTTCTTAAAGCAGAAGATCACTTTCCATTTATTTCTTAGAAAGATGTTAATGTATTTTTCCCTTCAGGTTGAAGGCACAGTTTATATTTATCTCATGTTTTTGACTGGTGTTAAAATTAGTCCAGCCTATGGGAAATGGATGGGCTTGGCAATTTTGAGCAATACAAGTAATGAAGTTATGGCTTATTTTACCATCATCTTCAAGAAAATTGCAACTCTAACTTTTGTTCCCTGCATTGTATCTGGGTTGTCAGCACAAATAGTTCTGGTACCTTTGGGTGTTATTCCCAGTTTTGGGATATGTATTTTCAGTTATGTGAGTTTCAACTCCTATCCTCAAAATGACGCTATAGAGCACTGCACACCAGAACAACTAGACACAAGAACAGTTTTTTCCTGAACGCCATCACTCTGCTAAACAAATAATTCCCGCAACACTGTCAAACTATTTACTAAGTCTGCACTACTATTAATCTTCTCATCGTTCCCATCACCCATCTCCTCCCACAAATGACTGTATGACTGTAACTTTGTTGCTTGTATCCTTACAATTTATATTGACTGGTTCCTACTATGATTTGATTGCTTATTTGTACCCGGACTATCATTAAGTGTTGTACCTTATGATTCTTGACGAACTTATCTTTTCTTTTATGTACACTGAGAGCATATGCACCAAGACAAATTCCTTGTGTGTCCAATCACACTTGGCCAATAAAAAATTCTATTCTATTCTATTCTATTCTATTCTATTCTATTCTATTCTATTCTATTCTATTCTATTCTATTCTATTCTATTCTATTCTTTAGAGTCTCAGAGAGGAAAACTCTTTATAAGCACCCGGTCATCTGAAGAATGTATAAATGACTTGAAAGTCAATAGATAATTCTTCTTCCAAATGAATTTTTTCTTTAATAATAAATCACTGATGAGGCACTGCAAAAATGTTCTTTTTTATGGCTTTCAGAAATACTCTGCTGATACCAGAATTCATGAAGACTAGTGGATTCTAAGAGCTATAGATTTTATACTGAGTGCAGGAAAGTGTTTCCTTTCATTACATTTACAATAAGGAATTAACCCCAAGGGTATCTACTTAATTTCATAATATATAGACTGGAACACGAGTAATGTGAATCTTCTAAAACGCTATAGGGAAGCAACTGACCTTTACCCTCATGAGAATTTTCTGTAAAATATACTGAAAAAAAAGTACTGAAACAAAGATTTTTGAGTTAACATATGCCAAAATATTACTAATTCTATTGCCCTATATGATAGGGAATTTGCAAACACAAGATTTGGTAAATTTTTGTACGAAACGTTCTTTTTGGAGCATTTCTTTTGAAAACAACAAGAGAGAAGATCGGGAGGGGAGAGGGAGGGGAGGGGAGAGGGAGGAGTTTTACAGTTGAAATTAGAAGTCCTAAAAGGGAACAGGGGAAACATAATATAAGATACAAACCATTCAGATCTAACAAAACAAATGCAAATCTTTTGATAAAGGCAACTTTTGGAAATCATTGATAAAAATGGCATCTCTTGCATTCCCTATAGCAAAGCCGACAGCAATGAAAGCTGAAACTTACTTCGACACTATTTCTTCCATTTTAAAAAGCAAGAATAGTCACCACACAAGCTTTTCTGCTCTGTATCACTGATGGTGGTCACCCTTGAGGATCATCCACATCATTACGCAGGCATAAATTAGGTTCCTTGAGTGCTTGGAAACTGATATGTATATAATCTTACAATGGAGATTTCCCCCTGCAAATATTCATGCTGTTTGTACGGCTATCTAGGGGAAGCAGTAATCAATTTAGATATATGGGTTTTATCCAGAGTATTCAGGTACGGTTATGGGTAAAATCAAGAAAAGGTCCTCCATTTAGACCACAAATTAGTTCAGGTGGTGAAGGATAGTTAGATTGGCATTTTCTGACCCTCAGCATCTGCCACAAGAGGAATTCATTTCATCTGTGCAATAAGAAAGGCGGAATTGCTATTCTAGACAAGTTTCAGTGCAACCTTTCTCTGTCCACTGTTGCCAGTAAGCAGACATCTTCAGTTCTGAGTAAACAGAACAACAGGCAAAGAAACTTTCTTGTTCCGTTTTCAAACAATACTTAAGGAATCTGAAATATTGATTTCAGACAATACAAATAGATAGCTTCCAGCTGCAGGACTTTCAGGTTGAAAAATAGATACCAAACCCGTTCTTTTGTCAGTCAACTAAAGAAAAGCTGATGATCTAAACAGATCTCATTTTTGGCTTGTGGATGCTGACCAGCGAGGATAATGGCTGGACACATGGGGTGTTATTTATGAAGCTACAGAGACACTTTGTCTTCTTCATAAAAACCAACTATTTACAACTCTACTATGCAGGATCCCTTTGGAGCCTGGTTGGAGCAGATGTCAAAGAGACATTGCCTAGAAAATGAAAAGTGCTAGGGAAGACTTAGGGGGACAATGCATCAAGTGTCCCTAGGTGAGAGGAGACGTCAGAATTGCTAGAGTAATCATTAGATGCATCAGGAAGACATTAGCTTGATGATTAGTAATTGTGGAGGAACTCCAAGAAGGGGTCAAAGGATCAGGTAAAAGGCAAAGTAACTGTGAATCCTGGAAGAAATATAAAAGAAGCAGGAAATGAAAGTGATATAATTCAGAATGAGGATATCTTTCATAGTTTCAGCAAACAGTTTATCAAAAATGTAAAATGGTCAGGTTTAGCAATGCAGTTAATCGAATATGAAAGCTCACTGTCTTTCCCCACCCCACCCCACCCCACTCATTAATCCAAGACAATATTTCAGATCAATCTGTAGATTGTCACCCCCTTCTACAATGATACTATTTGTTGAAAATACTTAACAAACTATCCTAGAGAAACTGACCATATGTTTTCTCTGCCGTTGGGGATATTACTTAGATGAGCAGAAATTTTTTTAAGGTTGGTATTTGAATGCAAGGATTCCATGCTATCCTAGATAACAAGATGATAAAAAAAATATGGACTAAATGCTAATAGCAATAGCACTTAGACTTATATACCACTTCATAGTGCCTTAAAGCTCTCTCCAAGTGGTTTACAGAGTCAGCATATTGCCCCCAACAATCTGGTTTCTCATTTTACCGACCTCGGAAGGATGGAAGGCTGAATCAACCTTCAGCCAGTCAGGGTCAAACTCCTGGCTGTGGCAGAGTTTGCCTGCATTCTAACCACTGTGCCATCACGGCTCTAATACTAATACTGTTAAGTAGATCAGCCAATTGTTAATTAAGCATATTTGATGGATGCGCATATATAGATCTATATAGGTAGTTCTTGGCTTACAACCACAATTCAGCCAAGCAAGAAGTCCATGTGATCACCTTGCTTAACAACCACAATCTTAGCTCTCTTAATTGCAGTCATTAAGCACAGCATGGGGTGCCTCAATAGTTGGACAGCCATCTCAAATGGCACATTTCATTGCAAGTCCTTCACCAAACAGGAAGCAAGATTAAATGATCTCCATGATTATTTGTAGATTCCTAAGGGTCTACAAAGATCTTCAAATTATGACACAGATTTTTTAACAGCTTAGGACAGTGATGGCTAACCTTTTTTTCCTCAGGTGCCGAGTGTGCCCACATCTGTAATGCAATGCCCCCCTGCGTGCCCTGCCCCACGTGCATGCATGCATGACCAGCCCCATGCTCCCCCGACCCCTGCGCATGCACACGCAACCGCCCCGCTGCCCCTCCTCCCCCCACACATGTGTGCACGACCCCCCCCCTGCACGCCATTTTGGGCCTAGCAGGCTTCCCTGAAGCCTCCAGAGGCCGAAAACAGCCTGTTTCTGGACTTCTGGTAGGCCTGTTTTTCACCTTCCCCAGGCTCCAGAGGCTTTCCTGGAACCTGGGGAGGGTGAAAATGGCTTCCCCCGGTCCTCCGGAGGCCCTCTGGAGGCCGGAAACAGCCCATTTCCAGACTTCCGGTAGGCCCGGTAGGCCCGTTTTTCGCCCTCCCCAGGCTCCAGAGGCTTTCCTGGAGCCTGGGGAGGGCAAAAATGGCCTCTCCCAGCCCTTCGGAGGCCCTCTGGAGGCTGGAAACGGCCCATTTCCGGACTTCTGGTAGGCCCAGTAGGCCCATTTTTCACCCTCCCCAGGCTCTGGAGTCTTTCCTGGAGCCTCCAGGAGGGCGAAAACAGCCTCCCCTGGCCCTCCACTCCGGAGACTGGAAACGGCCCGTTTCTGGACTTCCGGGAGGCCCATTTTTCACCCTACCAGAGCCTCCGCGCGAGCCCTGTACTTACCTGGCATCCAAAACGGGCCGCGTGGAGACTCCTGGGACGGGAGGGCGGTGTGGGTGGGGCCAGCCAAAAATCAGCTGGCTGGCATATGCACATGCACAGTGGAGATGACCTAGGGCAATGGCTCACGTGCCCGCAGAGATGGCTTGCCATAGGTTCGCCATCACGGGCTTAGGACATTACTGAAGCACTTTCAATTCCTGTTATATTTCACCTTCAATAGCAGGATGGTAAACAAAGCATAAAATAAAAGTATTTAAAACATTAACTGTCAATATTCTTCTTGGGTGCATTCATTTATTCATATACAGTATGTTAGCATTTATAAACAAATATGAACTTGTTGGAATATGCCTGAGGAATAAAGTAAGCCTATTGAAAAAGGGAAAGTGGAGATAATAAGATATTTGGCAATCTAGTTGACCGTACCACTCTTTCCAGAGGCCCATTAAGGGAAAGGTTTCTAAAAGTGAACTGAAATCTGAATTAACATATCTGTAGGCAAGATAAGATATGAAACTGGACAATGGATATCTCATGCATGAGGAGAATTTTACAAAAGCCTTGGAAAATGACATCCTTTCACTCTGAACAACCGCGGCATATAATTAACTGTCCACACACAGATTTATGAAGTCATGAAATAAAGGGTACATTCTCAACATAATTAAGTGTGAGTCTAATACACATGCAAAAAGTCATAATCAAAGACTGTTTGCAGGATTTTCTTTTCAGAATCACTTCTTGTTCTTGTAAAACAAATCCTAGCATTTGCTGAAAGACTCCAAAATATAGAACTGTGCAGTTCATAATCCTCAGTAGTTTCCCATTTTGGGGATTTCCAGGCCAAAAAAGTATGGAAGAAAATGTCTAATAATAGCTATTAATCATAATAATTAAATAAAATGTTCTGCTCGTAGGCTGAATAACCCTGATGCTAGGAGCTAGAGGACAGCTCAAGAAGAAAGCTGTTGACTTCAAGCAATGTTTAAGTTTCTCAGCAGCATGAGAGAACTAGCACGTACCATGTGGCTTGGTAGATCAAAATGAAGGCATCTCTTTTCCAATAGTTTGTTCCCCCTATTGCCAGACAGAAGCTTCTGCCAACCCACAAGCAGGCCATGAAGGTAGTATGATGAGTATTTGTGCTCCCTGAGCAACCAGTAAAGATACCTGTAAATATATCTTTACGGCCCTTTGGGAAGATTAAAAAGAAATACCATCACATAGTCCAACTAGTAATGGATCCTAACGGTATGGGGTTACCATCTGGCTTTTCTTTTTGCCAACCCAACTGTTTTCAAAAGCTGGCAAGCAGAAATGGAGTGAGGTTGGTAGAGTTGAAACCAGTCTTTCAGATAAAAAGTGTAGAGAAGTAGGTACAGGGAAAAAGTCACAAACCTTTACAGGATTTAAAATAACTGACAGATGACCTTGCAGATCTCAAACCACAAGGTTGGTTCACTCTAAGTGTTAAATGATCTAACGGTCTTGACAATGCTATACTGAAATCTTATCAGGTCAATAATAGTGCAGAGATGAGAAGAGCAAGGGCTATGTTTTTTCAGATCCTGCCATAATTTGCAGATTAACCCATGAAATTCGAGACCAAGACAAGGCTGTTACATGCTAATTATCAGCTTGGAGAAAATGAAGAATTTTAATATTATTTTCCGTCCTGCCACTTGCTAACAGTGGATGAGTAAATTTAAGGAGTAAATGCATATATAAAAATATACATTTTGCTAACTGATCATCCATCATAATCAGCATATGGTCTTATTATAGATTATCTTTTTTTTTCTTATTGGAAATACTGTGTAAATTGTATCTTCTGTTGCCAAGTTGGAATCAGGAAATAAATAAATAAGCAAGCAAACATTCAGCATAGACCAATAAAGTCTGCCTGGTTTCTACTGTAACATCTTAGGATGAGTCATTGCAGATGCTCTGCAACTGACTTAGTAAGGGAAGAGAAACAAGTGCTCCATGGTAGCTGTGGCAATAAATATTATATCCTCAAATAAAAGTATTCCAATCTGTGGAGCTTTTGATCATCTTTTTTTCCAGAAGATAAAAAGGCGTAAGTATACATCAGTAGTAACTTATTTGGTCTTCTTGTAAGAATGTTAAAGCCACACAGGAACAGCTGCTTGCCAAATAATAAGACCAATAAGAAAAACTACCCAGTTCTATTCATTTGACCATCTGACATTTAAATAGATGAAAAGGTATGGTGGTAAATTTGGAAGTGTATGATATGTTCCATCACGACATGTTCCAGTGAGAATTCATGGCCATGCTCGGATCTCTCTCTTTTTAAAAAAATATCCATCATTAAAGAGAGATATCCAACCAAACAAAGAAACAAACCACTAACAATTCATTGCGTGAAGCAGAACTGAAATTCAATGTACAGACACCCAGGAGAGGAAGATTAATCCAATTCAGCGACCTTCACTTCTGACTTGAAAAGTTCAACTGATCAAACACAAGGGGTTTAGTGACAAATAAATTAAAACTCCACCACCAACTCAAATGCAAGCTTTACTTTTCAATTAAAAATAAAAAGTGTATACAGATCATCTGCTCGCTGATAAGAGAGGCGGCTGGATTCAGCCATTTTTTATTTTTTTTGCACTGCGCATGCACGCCTTGTGGGCGCTCGCGCATGCGCAGTGCAAAAAAATAAAAAATATTTTAAAAAATTTAAAAAGCCGAAAACAAGATGGTGATGCATGCGCAGTGGCGGAAACTCAGCTTCTGCACATGCGCAGAAGAAAAAAAGTTTAGATTTTTTTTCAAAAAAAAAAATTCAAAAAAAGCGCCCATGGACCGGCACCAACCGAACCGGATCCGTGACATCATCATGATGTCACCAGCAGGTCGCTACCGGTTGGGGCAAACCAGTCCAAACCGGGAGGAACCCACCTCTTGGTCAGCCTTATTTTGGAGAGTAATGGATAGGTGAAAAATTATACCTGATGCACATAGCTCTCCAGTATATTTACAGTAGCAACTTATCCCTCTTATGTTGTTGTTTGAGATGTTCCCCACAAAGCAATATCCATAAGACTGTCAATCAATGGGAGAGGTGGCAATAGGTCACCTTCTTCCTGAGGTGTTTGGCTACTACTGATGGGCAATATTGATTGGAGGAATCAAAGCAGATATTTATCTAAGAGGCATCAAGTCATCCTGTGGTATGGAATTCAAGCAATCCATTCAACAATGATCACTTGAGCTAGATCTTAAGAATTTGTTAGTGCTTTCTCCAGGAATTCAGAGTAATTTATATGGTGATCTCCCTTGAGTTTATCTCCTCCAAAGTAGTCTTTTGTAGGCAGATTAGGCTAAGAGAAAATAAATCTCCCAATGAGTTTCTATGGCCAAGACTGAACTTGAATATGGGACTCCCTAAGTTCTCTTACTGTGTCTTACTGACTTAGCACACTGACTTAGGATACAGCAATAATTTCAGATAGGAACAGAGAAAGAATAGAATAGAATAGAATAGAATAGAATAGAATAGAATAGAATAGAATAGAATAGAACAGAACAGAACAGAACAGAATAGAATAGAATTATAGGATAATAATGCAGCCCTACTATATGGGTAAATATATTTAGACATAAGACAGTACTGTTGTAATTAGATGTTCAGCAGAGTGATGGCATGAGGGAAAAACTGTCTTTGTATCTAGTTGTTTTGGCATGCAATGTTTTTTTCCTTGTGACAGGGAAAAAAATAGTCTTAAATATAGCGGCATCCTGAGGAGAGAAATTGAAACAGTTTATGTCCAGGATTTGAGGGATCTGTAGATATTTTGTCAGACTGCTTTCTGACCCATGCAGTATACAGATCCTCAATGGAAGGCAGGCTGGATGCAATTGTGTTTTTTTTTCCCTGCAGTCCTAACCATCAGTAGAAGTCTGAACTTGTCTTCTTTGGTTGCTGTACCAAACCAGGCAGTTTATACAGACAGTCTGTACCAAACTAGACATTTCTTACAGAAATGTAAGCAGTTGCCTTTACATCATCATCATCATTATTATTATTATTATTATTATTATTATTATTATTATTATTATTATTATTATTATTATTATTATTATTATTATTATTATATACATCAACAGTCCTAACGAAGTCTGAACTTGTCTTCTTTGGTTGCTGTACCAAACCAGGCAGTTTATACAGACAGTCTGTACCAAACTAGACATTTCTTACAGAAATGTAAGCAGTTGCCTTTACATCATCATCATCTCATCATCA
>QLTV01012194.1:7542969-7565883 GCA_003457575.1 Thermophis baileyi
AGCCGAAAACAAAGCTCGCGAGGGCCATGTGCAGCACTCCTGAGCTCTGTTTTCACTGGCAGAGGGTTGCAGGAGGCCGTCACAGCTGAAAATGGAGCTCGAGAGGGCAGCGCGCAGCCTTCCCAAGCTCCATTTTTGCTGGCAGAGGCACCATGGGCTGGTCCTTTGCTGTTTCCAAGGCAGCCCCATGGGCCAGATCTAAGCACCCCGTTGAGTTTGACACCCCTGCCATCAAGAGTGATTGATGGAGGTTTTTCTTATCAACAGGGAATTTTCCCCAATCATTAGTCTGCAGTAAATTCCCAGGACAAACATAAATTGGCTGTCTTTTTGCTGTCCTCATTCTCAAGCCAGAGTAGAGACTAGCTATCAATTGATGCCTTTGGGGATGCCTCCTGACTGAAGAAAAGTACTTGAAACTGGCTGTACCCTAAGATGACCAGCACTGAACACAACTTAATAGGCTTACCTTGTTGTTAAGAACCTCTGAATTTAATGTGATTTAGTTCAAAGCATGCATAGGTTTTCCTAGGAGTTTCCTAGGACAAAGGATTCTGTCAATGTTTCAGTTTGTCAGTTTAGAAGGAAAAAACAAAGTTCGATCACTAGCAAACTGTGGCAAGAAAAGAAGAGTGCAACAAAAATCACTCTGGTGCCAGATCTTTGAAAAAATTTCTGGAGGGGGGGGTGACTGGGTGGGGGGCAGGCATAATATCCTCACATGAGATCTTAGAAATCTTCCCACTTTCCAGAGAGGAAAGAAATAGGAAGATGCTCTGTATTGCCTTTTCTTTCAATAATAGTGTTTTAGGTTGGTTGTTTCTTTTTTTAGTATTTATTTCAAACTTTCTTTTTTTTAGGCCCGTTGCTAGCTTTACTGCAATGTTGGTGTGCAGGAATTCTCAACAGACACACCAACCCTCAGCATCATTTCCCCCGTTTGATCACTTTCCTTTCAGCTGCTCGTAAACAAGTGTTGGAACTTGTTTGCATCCAGAATGTAAAACAACATAATTTTTACCTTTCTGTTTTGCAGCTGGCAGCTTCCTTTAATTAGACACAGAAAATCTTTGTTACCTCTCTTGCTCTAGCTTTCTAACAATCCCAGGGGAACGGATATCATTCAGGAGGCATACAGAAACCAACCCAAGATAATAAGCAGGTGATGTTGGAAAGCAAAGGAAAAGTTCATTGAAGACAAGGAACAGAAGCTTTATCTTCACTGATGAGCAGACTCTTCCAGACAGGTATGGAACTGAAGGATGAGGAAAAGGTTCACATAACATTAAAAAAAAATAATAATCATGAAATAGCATACACAGGGCATGGAAAACTCAGGAACAGGATTACAAGTGGAGTTGAATAACTAAACAATGATCAGCAAGCCCATCCCATAGAATGAAAATATCACTAATCTAATTAATTAATCTAAACGAGATGGGTGGCACACATATCTAATAAATAAATATAAGTAAATAAATAATGTCAGTCATCTTTCCATGTGGGTGTTCTGTGCTGGGAAGACATGAGACGGACAACCTGGATGAGTGGAAACAGGCTGAAGCTGAATCACAGTGAGACAAAAAAACATTGCTCATTGAGCTGTCCTACAGCTCTGGCATTGTCTCTCAATATGGTGGCACTTGAAGGAGCAAATCCCAAATTTGGGGAGTCCTTATATTCAGTGATAGATAGACGTGTGGAGGTCCAGCAAGGAAAACTTTGCTCAACTTTGACTGCTGGGCCAGTTATGATTCTGTCAGAAGGAGGAAGACTTCACCACAGTAATTCATGCCTTCATCATTGTCACATACCTCAACTATAACAATACATTCTCTCTAATTCTTTAAAGACCACTTGGAAGCTTCCACTAGTCTAGAAAGAAATGGTATAGTTATTAGCTGGCATGAACACAATACACAGAACTCAGTTTATGCCTCACTTGCATCATGTGATGCTACAAAGCACTGTGCAATTTCAGATTTTAGTTTCCCACCATGTTGAGGTGGAAAACATGTGAAAACTGTAACACACGTCTCAAAGAGATTTAGGGGAACTTCTGAAGAACAAAACAAAACAAACACTTTCTCACCTTCTATCCAAAGGAAGTGGGGCAAAAGATATCTTAATGATATAATCTCTTTCCTCTCTTTCTGCCATCATGATGTGGTTATTCTTATCTCCCTCTTCCAAGCTCCAAGTATGGTAGGATGGTCTCAAAGCACCAAAAAAAGCATTAATTCTTGTTGTGCTACACCCTTGGAAGCACAAGGACAGCTTCTCTTTGTTGTATATGTCCTCTCACCTATCTCACTTCCTTTTTACAATCCTGCAGTGCCTTAATTTTGGGTAGAGTTGGAGCGACTGGATGGAGCTAAGCATTTACTGGCCGGATGCCCTTCCTGACACCACACAGAGTTTTCAGCAGATATATATTCTTTGCACTCTGATAGAAAAAAATCTGCCTAGAATTAAACTCTCAACATTCTGAGTGGAAGGCGAGAGTCTTCATCACTAGGCCACCATGCTGCTCCTCTTACCCATCCCATTCAGGGTACCAAGCTGCCAGCAATCATAAAGCAATATGAATTTGAAAATCATGCATGCTCACATGAAATGCTACCATTAGAGAAAGCTGCTGAGTGCATTATTTTGCTTGAGTCTCATTTTTCAGACATGCTAGGCAAGGGTAATAATAGGTTCAGATTTTTCTCACGAGATCTCTTTTGTGAGCCATGTTCTTTGCAAAACTGAAGCATCTAGAAGTTTCAGATGGGAAGTAGCTTTCATCACATTTTTTAAAAAAATGCAAAGGTACTTTTGTTATATGTCTTGCATTGGCAAACCTTTTGCTCAGTGAAGGAAGCTGAACGGAAGAACTGAAGGTCCATTTTGAATGAAATTTTGGCAGCTTAATTGCTTCCAACTGACAATCAACCTTGTGACAGCCTCCAACTCAATTCTTTCCCTTCACCAAAGAATTTCTGTTCTTCTTTATGTTCTCTGATAGCAGGAAGAGGTCATATACTACCCAACTAATGTTTAGATTCACTGAAATGAATGGTTGTATGTGTGGATGTGTAGTTGCAAATTTTTCAGTCTCTCAGATAAAAGATGAGAGGAAGGGAGGAAGTTATAACTGAGATAGGGGAATGAAGGAGGATTCTCCAGCACTTTAGAGATGTTCACAAAAGAGATAGTAGAAAACTGGTATCTATCTTCCCACTGATTTATTCAGTCCTTCCATCATGAATGGTGGGAAAAATCTGCTTGCCCAGAATAGTTCAATAGAATTGCTACAGAGAATAGGAAAAACACTTCTCCATTTTGCAGAAAGACATTTTCAGGAGCCACTGAGTTTCTGCATTCCTTTTTTTTTTTTTTGCCTTGATCTGAAATATATGTATTTATTTAATTCCTCACTCATTTATTTAAAATAGCTGAAATAAATTTGATCCATTCTCTGTTGCAGTTCTGAAACTTTCAAGAAACTGAGCAAACTCAGTTTGATCAGCTCCAAACAGGAGCTTCTGAAAGGACTGGATCAGATAGTTTTCAGAAGTGACCTTGCTTCGCTTTCATACCTGGTGCAGATACCCTGGATTTTATCCTCAAGGACTATCCAGGTGATGGTAAGTGTCTCCATTGGAGAAGGGACAATTTCATTTTCTTCCCTTTTAAAGCTATAATTCAAGTCTCTTGAAGAAACCTCACTTGGTCCTAGATAATAGGACCAATCACCTGTAGGCTAATAACTAATATGTCTTTCTCAGATAAGCTGATAGATTGGTAGTTGAACAACTTCAGTCACTGACTGGTCATTTCTGTAGTAGCAAAAAATTTATAGCATTTTATAGCATTGTCCAACCATCCCTGAGGTGAAATATCACTAATAAAGACAGGCTGTATATTGTCACAGCAATGGATGGCTAACATTACATGACGATATAAATCACTAGCATGAAAATGGTTATTGTCCATTTCATTTTAAATTGGTTTTGGGGTTTGGAACAAAAGCTGCCTTGGTCATCCTGCAGGATGGTTTTTTTTTTTTTTTTTTTTTTTTTTTTTTTTTTTTTTTTCCTTTTTATGGTTAACTTCAAAATGTTGGAGGGAGAACTGGCGAGAGTTGGAAAGAGAGGACTGTTCGTTCTCTTGTCCCTTTCTGCAGCTTCCAGAGATGCTATTTTTCTGGAAAAAGTGCTGGGGATCAGGGGTTAGAGTATGGTTCTGCTCCTTCTCAAATGGTTATTTACAGAAAGTGGTTTGGTGCTTATTGCTCACCGCCTACGTCTTCTTCAGGGTCACACAATCTTTTCTCGCTTGCTGTCTAACAGCCATATGAAACCTGTGGGGAATGTTATCCAGAGATTTGGCCTGAGGTGTCTTCAGTGTGCAGTTGATACACAGTTTCATTTCTGATTTCCTCCAGAGACCAGTGAAAAGACTGAAGAGTCCATAGTTAAAGACAAGACTGTAGCAAACTTGTGCTTTCATTTTTTTAAAGCTCCACATCTCAACACAGAGTAACATCCCGTGGCTCAGAGTAAGATAAAGTGGCCCCAAATCATTGAAATATACCATAATTGTTTCTAAAACTTCTTTTTTAAGAGTATGGACATAACATCTATAGCCCGGTGTCCATATGATCAGTTCCCCACAAGCCCCCCTGATTTGCCACTTATTTTCAATAAGTAAGTAACATTAAAATTGATGACTTTGAGACTTGAAAGGTAGAAGAGGAAGGGTGACTTGTGTAAAGCAGTTTAGGAAAAGAAGATGCTAAATGTCATAAAAATAAGGATCTCGTTCTACACTTTGCTTCGTCCCTTCCTATTTTGATCTTATCCTCATCCATAAACTTTGGCACCTTTCCCAAGAATCAGAAGTAGCCTAAAAAGCCCACAAAGATGTGTAGCTATGTTTTTATATTTCAATATATTAATTTGAACTATTTGGTTGGCTCATTTTTTCCCCTCCCTCCCTAGCTTGCTAAATAAATCCTATCTGGTGCTATCCCTTACTCATTATGTTCTATTTAAATTCTGTTGACTGATTTCCTGATTTTCCTTTTAGAGAATATGGGCTTTGTAGAAAACCATGTTTCTGGCCCCTAGCAGTCTTCTGTTTCATATATATCCCACTGTGGTCTGAAGAGAATTTACAGCAACTTCCAAAACTTGACAATTGATTTGGGGGAGTCTGAGACACTTGAATGATTTGATATAGCAATAGCACTTAGACTTATATACTGCTTTACAGTGCTTTACAGCCCTTTCTAAGCGGTTCACAGAGTCAGCATATTGCCCCCAACAATCTGGGTCCTCATTTTACCCACCTCGGAAGGATGGAAGGCTGAGTCAACCTTGAGCCGGTGAGATTTGAACTGCCGAACTGCAGCTAGCAGTCAGCTGAAGTAGCCTGCAGTGCTGCACTCTAACCACTCCGCCACCTCGGCTCTAAACCGGCTCTTTACACCTATGATAAAAGGTGTAAAGGTTTCCCCTGTCCAATCATGACTGGTGCTCATCTCCAATTCTCAGCCAAGGGAGCCTGAGTTGTCTGAGAGACACTTCCATCATCATGTGGCCAGCATAAAAATATGGAATGCGGTAACCTTTTCTGCCAAAGTGGTACCTATTTATCTACTCACATTTGCATGCTGCTATTGGCAGGAGATGGGACGAGTAATGGGAGCTCATTTAATCGTGTGGCGGGCTATGGGCTTTCCAGCTGACAAGCCCAGCATCTTAACCACTGACCTGTTTGTAATGATATTGTGACTCAATTAGGAAAGTTTATTCGATAAAACTGTCTTCAAACTGTTTCATGAACAGAATATGTGCACTGCCCTAGTGCATCTCCTTCAATATTTTTAAAAATGCCTCTTGAAGTCTTGATCACTTCTGAATGAAGGCGGATATACTGTATGTGTCCCAGGATAATGTTGCAGGATCCAATCTGGGTCGGTCACTGGTAACTAACCCAGATTGGATCCTTGATTGCTTCCCTTCAATATGTATCTTATGAATGAATGGATTTTGCTCATCCTGCACAACCAACCCTCCTCGCTTCCCCTCCCCAATCATCTATATTTTCTAAACTGCTGGAGGAAGCTGATTGTGATGTTGGGGGCCAGTTTGCTTACCTACCAGAAAATGTGCACTATATTTTGTCATTTTCCCCCAGCTGTTTTATTCTTCCATACCTGTTGAGAAGAATGTGATTAGGCAATAAGCATTAAATTTACCAGCAGAGTTTCAAGAAAGAGCATAGGGACATGGAACAGCATTTGCTGCATGATAAGCTAATGAAACGCAGGGGAGAGCCACAGAGATATGCGAACAAGAGCTGAGCCATTAACATACAGGGGAATCTGCTTAGTTCTCAACAGTTAAGGTAGAAAACTAGAATAACTCTCTACAGTATAACTCTCTCTCGGTGTATGTACGTGAAGAATTAGTGTGTGAAAATTTTTGAGCACCAGCAAACTTTCATTGATTGTCTCTTTTAAGACTTCTGTGTTAAAGTTCCATTCTGTATATTCAACATCTGGACCTTCTTAACGTGTAAATGTTTTCATACATATCTGGTTTCGGAACAGATAGTCTTCAATTTACGACCATAAGTGAGCCTGTCCATTACAGTTGTAAATTGTGATGGTCATAAAGCAGGTTGTGATGTGACTGACCCAAGTTTACAGTCAGTTTTGCGTGGGTCATTAAGCAAATCACCATGGTCATTGGGCAAATCTGTGGTCATTAAACAAACCAATTGTTTGCTATGGGACAGTTTTGGTGAAAACCAGAAGTAAATGCTGGTTGTCAGCAAAAAAAATGCCATAAAATGTGACATGGTCTCAGGACTCTGCAAATGGCCATAAATGCAGGCTGGTTGCTGAGCACCCAAAATGTGATCATGTGACTTCAGAAGCTGGGTGGCCATTGGAACTTCAGAACTGGATCATAAGTAACCTGAGGAGGTTTGTTGTAACTTCGACTGGTCACCAAGCAACCGATCATAAGTCAAGGACTACCTGTATGAATCCACATTTCTCTTCCCCCTCTTTAATTGTGGACTTCAGTCCAATTCAATTGTGATTGTGGTTTTGAAATTTACCATCACCTGCCAAAGTTCTCATGTAGAAAATAGGAACTTTTTTCTCTTCTAAGACTGCTTGTAGACTTTTTTAATGTATTTATTAAACTTTTTTTTATTGCTGCCCAACTCACACACAAGGGATTCCTGGTGGCTTACAACATCAAAAACCCACAACGCAAAAACTCAACTCTCCCTCACTCCACCCTCCCACAAGGGGTCATAAAATGTCATTAGCCAGGCATGGTGTCCAGTAGTGGGTTCTAAAACCTTTTACTACCAGTTCGTGCGCGTGCTCTCTCTCGCGTGTGATGCTTCTGCGCATGCGCAGAAGCATCCTGGGTGGGTGGGCGGAACCTCCCGCCACCGCTGCTACAGGCTCTAAGAACTGGGCCGAACCGAGAGCAACCCACTGCTGATGGTGTCGCATGGAAGTCTGATATTGCAATTGTTCCTCGTAATCTGTGCTGGCTTCCCATTCATTTCAGGGGCCATTTCATATTTTAACTGTTGAGTTATAATAAGACTTAAATGGCTCAAATCCAAGTAATTGGTAGGAATTTTGCCATGGCATATTCCATTTGGTTTTTTTTGAAGTTTTGGAGGAGCCTGCTTGCGATCCTTGTGATACCAGAAGATGCTAAATCAGAATCTTTTCAGTTGTGGGTACTTACTATACAAATTCCTACATTTGAAAGTGCATTTTCAACATGGCACTTTTGCTAACTACAAAAAAAGCATTCTTCTTCGCTCAGGCCATTCATGTTTTCCAGTTGATAGCTTTGTTGCACAGAACTAGTTTTTTTCACCCAGGATTGTTGCTTTGTTTTGTTTACTTAAAACCATTCTGTTACTTTTGTATGGAGTGTGGTACATCGTCTTTGAAATCGGCGGCAGCAACGCTCACTTAACAATACTACAGCATAAAACTTTGCTCGCCTTCAGAAATAAATAAAGCTTACAGAGTTTTTCAAAGTGCCCAAGAAGCATTTCAGTTTGATAAAGCTTCAGTCAAAATGTCATTTTGCATCAAAGCCACATTTCTCTTCTAAATGCCAATTCAAGGGGCTGCCTGGCTTTATTCAGACCTTTAAAAAGAGTTTCTGCCCATACACCACATCACCTCTTCAGTAGAGGTCAGCTAACTGAACTACCCCTTTTCCAACATGTAGAACTGATAGAGTTGAAAAAAAAACCTCCATTTTTTAAAAACCCATGGAACAAATTCAATTTATATTAGACCATGGTTTCATGTCATCCACCTGAAATCAGTGATCTGTTGGGAACAGCCAATATATTCCTATGAAGACATCTGAATCACATTTGGTAATAAGGTGAGGGATCCAGCTTAATTAAATGACAATGGTCCCAGGGTTAAAAAAAAAATCCCGTTCCTAATTTTATCACCTGGTAAATTGTGCGTTGTGCACATTCTGTGTCTACTTGAGAAGATGCCATTGTCAAGGGTAACTCCAGCCCTACAATCTGGTTTTTTTGGGGGGGGGAATTGCTTCTATCACTAGCTGTCCCTCTGTCTGTCTGAATGATTTGCAGTGAAGCTGCTTTTCCCTGTCATGTTTTTCCTTTCCCACGAGATGATAGGAAAGGATGACGTTGGTACTTCATCTAATTCAAGGAAGGAGTTTTGTTGTTGTCATTCATTACAAATTTGATTTTTATTTGCTTCTTATTGGCAACAATGCCTTGAATGACTGAATTGAAACACCAGTAGAGCTGGTGCCATTCAGATCTTGAGGGAACTTCATTCCAGAGGGCAAGCACGGTTGAAGAGAAGGCATGGTTCCAGGTCCTAACAGATGGCATTGTTTAATTGAACCCTGCCAGATTGGCAGGACAGATACAATGAGAGACAGGCAGTTCTTCAAGTAACTAGGCCCTATGCTATGAAGGCATTTACAGGTAACAACCAGCATCTTGAATCAAGCGTGGAAACAAACTGGCAAACAGTGAAGCTGGTGAAGCAGAGGTAGGTATGCCCCTCACTGGCAATGCTACTGTATTCTAGACCAGTTCAAGGTTCTGGCTGGCCTTTAAAGGAAGCCCCATGTAGAGCACATTGCAGTAGTCAAGCCATTAGGGAATCAAGACATGAGTGACTGTCTGAAGGAGCCTTGATTTAGGAAATTGTCTGGTGCACCAGATGGAGCTGTTTAGTTATTGGCTTTGCTCTGGCCCATTTCAATCCTGAGTTTAACTACACAATATGTGATGAGTAGTACAATATGCATACACACAGGGGTGGGTTCTAACTTACCTCGCCGCCGGTTCGCTTCCTCCTGTGCCACGTGGCTGCACATGCATTGCACGCCGCGTGGCCGTGCCACACGGGCACGCGTGCGCTTCGTGGGCACGCGCATACATGCACAGTGATGAAAATTTGCAAAAAAACTCCCCCCCAAAAAAGCCAAAAACAAGATGGCGGCGCATGCGCAGTGCCAGGGACTCGGCTTCTGTGCATGTGCAGAAGAAAAAAAAATAGCAAAACATTCCAAAAAAAAAAATTCCCCCCCAAAAAAATATCCAAAAAAAAGGGTGGCGTCCACCGACCGGTACCGACAGAACCGGCTCCGTGACGTCACCAGCGGTTTGCTACCAGTTCTATAGAACCGGTATGAACCGGGAGGAACCCACCTCTGCATATACACAGTATCCTCTTATGTTACTGATCATGTGGATGGAAGTTGCAAACCTCCCTCCCCTCTATTTTAAACACTTTAATCCAGCTCTGGTGAGTCAGGGATGTTGTGTCTCTGAAGCAAGGAAAAGAAAAGAACTGTTTGCTGCTCACCATTTTTCAGTCCTAATGTGATCTTTAAGGACAGTGAGGGGGGGGACCCTCTTTAATGAGTAAAGACAAATTGGGGGTGATTATGTCATCTGAATGCATTGGATTACAGCTCTCAACTTTCTCAGACAGCGTTACTGGAAGTTGCAATTCAAGAACATCGGCTAAGTCAGACTTTGCCCACATAGTGTATAATAAAATGAGGAGTGCCTTCTATCATCACGCTGAGTAATTAAAAGCCATCTTTTTTTTTTTTTTTACCCTGCTTGAAAAAGGCAAGAGGATGTGGAGGAAATGAAGGACTGATAGGATGATGACTGATGCTGATGCTGAGAGAATTATGGCTTCAGCTTTTAAAATGAAAATACAGAAGAGTCATTTTCCTCAGCGTTCAAGGAGCAAAGCGAGAGAAGAGAGAGCTGGTTTTTATTCTTTTGCGTAAGAGAACATCCTGTAGCTACTCAGAGACTGGATTCCGTAGGCTTGTTGCAGTATTGAACATGTTTGTTTTATCCACTGTATGCTCCCTGAAAGTATTTATTTGGCTTTCATTTCATTTATTCGTTTTTGGTCAGGGATCCCTTTTCATAAATGCAAAGCAAATAGAATGAATTAAAAAGCCAATGAATCAAATAAGATATAGCATACATACAAACAGGAAAACCATGAAATAATAAGCAATAAGTCTGTAACTGACATAAGCAAACTATCATTTTAGTGGTTAATCAGTTTAGCCTGGGGCAAGTTTATTTTATTCATTTGTTTATTTACAACATTTATATAGTCGTCCATTTTGCATCAAACCCTGGACGGCTCACAACCCAAAGAATACAACAATAGCTAAGTACAACAGAAAATATTAAAACCACAAGCAACCAAAGCAAAACCAAGCTTAGCGCCATAGCTATAGTTTCACATGCAGCCCACAAGAAGATCCTCTGATCCATCGCACCCTATCCCAAAGCCAGATCTTAAGTGCTTTTTGGAAGGTTAAAAGAGTGGTAGTGTCATGCCGCCATCGGAGCCTGAATCTGCAGTGGAAGATGAGCTGGAACAGGACCCGACACAGATCGAGGGGGTGGCTCCGTTGGCTTTAGAGGAAACTGGGGAAGGGCAGGGCCAGTAAGGCCAAGGCATTTCAGGATTAGAACAGCTTGTAGACAGGGAGGAACAGGGGCAAGATGAACATGAGAGACTGAGCTCAGGCAATGAGCAAGGACCACCCCCTCCTGATCCTAGAGCACAAAGAGCAGAGAGAAGGCGAGAACAATGCAGACTGAGCCAGCTACCCAACCCCCCTTCACAAGGCACACCTGGGGACTGAGATGTAAGGAGATGCCGGTGGGAGGGGCATTTGTCGGGAACAAGCGTTGAATCTGTGGAGCCTCATGTGCACTTGCCGATGTCTGGAGATTACTGTGTTCTATCTTGTGGGGCTTGCGCGGTTTGCCTGCTTCTCTGAACTTCTGGCTCTGGTTGCAGTTTTTGCTAACCTTGCTAACTGGACTTCTTGCCTTGGTTACTGCTTTGCAAACCTTGCTTACTGGACTACTCATAGCCAGAGGCTGTTTAAGATGCATGTGAGAGCTTTGTTCCAGGACTTGTAGTCAACATGGGGACATTTGGGGGCAAAGTTGGAGCAATAAAGGGGAGTTAGACCTCTGGCTGTGTTGCTTTTGTGCCATGCCCCGGGCCATCACAGGTAGCCTGCTAAACTTCAGAGGAAAAGGTGTCCTGTAGGGCAGGGCCTGTCACCAAGAAAACGGGCTTCCTAGGTCCCAACATTTACAGGAGTGGACTAGAAACATGCCCAGCCTATCTAATCTGAGAGGACACATACATCACCTTAGGGAGAGGCAGTCTCACAGATAACCTGGTCCCATGCTATATAGGACTTTAAAGGTGTAACTAGCACCTTGAATTGCTGGCTAAGTTTAAACCTAATTATCTTTGAAGGCAATTGCAATGGAGATGTAATGGACTGAGAGAATAACCTAGGGAGACAGGAAGAAGAGCCACTGCTTGAAAAAAGATATTTCAGCCCACAGTAGAAATCGAGCTGGAGAAAGCATTGCAGAAGGGACCCTCCCTAGTTTTCTGGAAAGTAAATGTAAGTGGGGGGGGGAAAGGCTTTCAGACTTGCAATATTCTATTATTGTTAGTTTACAATAAAGGTAATAACTTGTGTTTTTGGTTTTCTGTCTGAACTACCTCAAAGGACTGACAGGAGTAGAATGGGCAACTTTTGTAAAGTTTCTGATGAAATTTGCACTAGTGAGAATTGTATAATGTATAATCTCAGACTTGAGCTAATGTATTGTCAATAATTAGTCCAGATATAGTGATTAGTGCAACAGGACAATAGCTATTGTTGCAAGGGCTTCATTTTGGGATATGGAGTAATGAATTACCATGGCAGTATTATTGAACTACCCTTCCACCCAGTTTGAAGGTAGCACACTGAACTTAGGTAATGTAAACACTTTTCTGCTTAATAAGGAAGAAAGTATGATAAAATGGTATTTTGGAATAACACAGAAGATACAGTATAATTCCCCTAAAGCCTAATTTGGAACTTCAGCTTTGTTTGCTTATAATTTGAGATCAAGCCCAATTTGTCTGACCTCAGAGACAGCTTTTTCCAGTCCCATTGTTGTTGGTTCTTGAACTGAAAGGCTGCAGAGGGTGAAATTATTGATTACGTATTGGGTTTTTTTTAAATGAAGAAATAAATTTATATGTAAAACAAGGTTGGGGCTAATAAACCACTTCCATGGTTTACTTTATGCCCCTGTCTTAAACACATGAGCTTATCCATTTATTTAGAATTTGATGGCATCTCACCCAGGTCTCAGACCAAAGGTGGGTCCCCCCCAACGTTCCCTCTAACAAGGGAAATCGCTGCGCGGCAGTTCAAAACTGCTGCGCGGCGATTCCCTGTGATGTGCGCGGCCGCGCGGCCGCACACCTTAGAGGGAACAGTGGTCCCCCCCCCTATTTTGCGACATAAAATCAATCCATTTGCACTTTAGGCAAGGAAAATCTGAATCCTCCAACACAATGGAGTCTTTCTATTTTCTAGCAATTTATTAATTATATTAATTAATTATATTAATTGTTTATTTAATTACTTGATCAAATTGCCTTCCTTCAACTCAGTTTTGATATAGGTTCTTAAGATTTCTTTTCTCACCATTATTTTCACCGCTGCACAAACACTGAAGATTTACTTGTTTTTTCAGCATAGTAATCCATGATTATTATCTTTATTATTATTTCCTCCCTCCCTCCCTCCCTCTCTCCCTCCCTCTCTTCCTCCCTCCATATTTTATTCTGGCTTCACTGAATTTGCTTCCTTCAAACAGCTTTACACCCAGGGACACATAATGAGCTATGTAATGTTAATTCGCCAAACCAAATCCATACGTTGATGAAAGGCAGGTATTCTAATTTAATCTTTGCCAGGCTAAGCACCTCTTTTACTCTGCTCTCCTGCTGACATTTCTGTTTGACTTGCATTCAATCCTTCATCAGTGACTCAAGGGCAGAATGCCCTAGGAACAGCAGGATGTCACCCTTGATAATAAATGCAGTCCTTGAAAGGGTGACCTGGAAACAGGTTTTGTTTTGCTGAATTTCAGCATTTTAGCCATTGCACCTTTTTGCCAGTTACAGGCTGTATGATTTTCTGAACTAAGGGGGAATGACAGTTATGATAGGAAAAGGAGAAGGAGAAGGAGTGGGAGAGGGAGAAAGCATAATAATGGCCAGATGACTTTAATACAAAGGACAGAATTGTGCTTATTTATGCATTAATTCATTTAATGTTTTACCTGCTGCTGCTATTAAGGATTTATATGAACGAGTCAATCCTCAGAATGGACATCTCTGTAGGATCAGGTTCTCCATCACCCTCATGTACTGTATTTCCCACCAAATAAGACCAGGTCTTATATTAATTTTTGCTCCAAATTTTCCAGTTAGGTCTTATTTTCAGGGAAATACAGTACTAAATGCGTCCATCTGGGTGACAATCTTAACTGGGGCTTATTTTTGGGGTAGGGCTTACATTACGAGCATTCTGAAAAATCATACTAGGCTTATTTTCTGGTTAGGTCTTATTTTCGGGAAAATACGGTATATATGTGGTGCAAAGCAGGACTGAGAGACGAAAGAGACTAGATTTGGTGAATCTGAATAATATTTGGCTGCTCTGAAGAGATTTTGAAGCTCTCAGAAGTACAATGGGATTTCCCCAAAGTGGCAAGAACCAAGTCAGGCTTTTTCCAGATCTTTGTGACCAATTCAGTCATTCAAGGCATTGTTGCCAATAAGAAGCAAACAAAAACAAAATCCATTATTTTTGCTTTTTTGTACATGGGGAGGAGTTGAATGACTGACAGTTCTACCTTCTCTTTCTAATCATGGTGTCATTGTAGGTACATTGCTGCATACTTACGTATAACCACAACCCTTAGTCTACTCTGTAAATTTTATTTTCACACCCATTGCTGGGTGTCTTGAGTGGGACAGTTGTTACCAAAGTGTGTGGCTACAATAACATATGGCAGCTGATACGACAGAGGGCAAAAGGTATCTATTATTTTATTATTTATCCTGTCATGTATTTCATTTCTCAAAGTTCTATTCCATCTTTGGCTTATGTAGAGCTTTGCTTTTCCTTTATCTCTAGGCCAGAGTTATTGTAAACTTGACAACTTTAAGATGTGGACTTCAACTTCCAGAATTCCTCAGCCTGTATGTTGTCAAGTTAAAAAAAAAAAACCTGAGGCTTCCATTTGTAAATTTGCTTTAGCAATCAATGGAAAGTATGAAGCTTTGGATGTTTGAATCCCACTTTGGATTCAGCTCAGATTGAACTGTATTGGATTAGATGTTGAATCAACTTTACTGAACAATTGGATTTGTCATTGAGTATCCACATTTATTTCTTGAACCTCAAATAGATCCCCTTATTGTTATTATATAACATTGTAAATGCTATGTACATAAAACTGTTGTTATATTATACTGCCATTAGTGTGTAATGCTGTTGCTAATACAAGATGGCTATTTTAAAAAGAGGAAAAAAATGATGTGTGAAACTGGCTAGTTTGGCGGATATTGTATATAGCTTCAAGTTACCATTCAGGTTTTTATGTGCCATGATATTCAATGATGGCAGAGGCATTATGTTATAGCTTTAAAATATTGATCATAAAGAAGCCCAAAATGGCCAAAATAGAGTTGCAATGTACACAGAATACAATCAACGTAGAATCTTGGCTATAAAGTAGATGAATATCAATAGAGGTAAAGGCAAATGTGGACAGATCTAGAAGATTGATATGAAAATATTTCAATATCTGCTGTCAGCTGGCTTCCATCACTCAGCAGATGAGAACACATGGCCAATCTGGTCTGCACTCAGATGTTAAGCTAGGATGTGCCTGTTTAATTTGAGGAAACTAGATATAAATTAATGGGCCACCCAAGTTGGTTGCAATACAAAATGGGATTTTTGTTTGCAGGTGAAATTCTGAACTGGAGAACATTGGATACCAAGCCTTCAAGCAAATTTTGAGTAACCCATTTGTCTACACTGCTGTTCCTGTTATGATCTGAAATAACAGCCTTGACTCAGCCTTCCATCCTTCCGAGGTGGGTAAAATGAGGACAAAGATTGTTGGGGGCAATATGCTGACTCTGTGAGAGGGCTGTAAAGCACTGTAAAGCGGTATATAAGTCTAAGTGCTATTGCTAAATAGCCATGCAAAGCCATCAATGAAGAAACCCAGAATGGTCCTTTTAAATCTCTCTCTCTCTCTCTCATTCTCTCCCCCCCCTCTTCTTCTCTGAAATTGAAGGATTTCAAGAGCATCTGCAGTCAAAAATGTTGACACTTGGATGTTGTCCCAAAACCTGATGAAGTCACCTGTGTATTTCACTTGCTTGGTCATTGAAGCACTCTAGCTATGCATGATGCTGTACTTTGTGTTGATTCGTGCTTTTCCTTTCTCTTTTCTCCTGGTTCTTCTATGAATTATGATCATGACCTTCAGAATATATATTTATGCAAAATATGTTCAAGAAGTTTAGCTCTCCTTATCCAGTGAGAAGAGCTGCATTTAGAATATGCCCTTTTCTTTACAAATAGTGAAAGAACAGAATTTTGATTTTCCTTTCCCTGTAACTCAGTTTCTTGCTTCTACACCAGCGGTGGGTTGCTCCCGTTTCGGCCCAGTTCTTAAAACCAGTAGCGGCAGCGGCGGGAGGCTCCGCCCACCCGCCTGGGATGCTCCGCCCACCCGCCTGGGATGCTCCGCCCACCCGCCTGGGATGCTCCGCCCACCCGCCTGGGACGCTTCTGCGCATGCGCAGAAGCGTTGTGCGAGCGCGTGTGCGAACCGGTAGCAACGGGTTTTAGAACCCACTACTGTTCTACACACACTTTCCCCATTGTGGAAATGAAACTGATGTGGATTTCTTTTTCTGGTATGAAGAACTTATTCTTTTTCAATCTTCAGAAGTGGACAGGCAAGTACGAAGCATGTTAAGCTATTCCAGTCCTCCCAAGCACAGATGTCTTCAGGGTATGAGCAAAAGATGGTGGCCACAATAATGTAATTAGGTTCTGCCCATTTTTTATGAGAAACACATGTAAAAAACAGGCAGACTTTCATTCACACCATGGTGACTATGTTAAATTATTTGACCACCTTACCAAGTGTTTCCCAACTTTGGCAAATTAAAGGTGAGTGGGCCTGAACTCCCAGAATTCTCAGCAATGGTTATGCAGCCTGTGGATTTCTGGGAGTTGAAGTCCATATATATCTGGGAATGGCCAAGATTGAGAAACACTATCCAACAGATACTGTTTTCACTTTGGTTTACATTACCTAAGCCCGAAGTTAACAAAACTTTTCTCTAAAGGAAACTTTTTTAAAAAAAAAGTATTTGGAGGACCTAGGCTGGGTCATCAATTCTCTAGAGGTGATGGATTTGTGAGTGGATGGGATTACAAGCATTTGAATATTTTTTTTAAGACCCAAATCAATAAATGGCATCACCCATACCAGGCAATTTGCCAACAATTTTCAATAATTCAAGCTTGGGAGCTGAGGGCAGGTGGAGAGAGCTGCGAAAATTGTCATCTCTAGCCACAGATCATCACTGCTCTAAAAAGTATCCCGGTAGCAAACAATTTGTATTATGTGAATGAAACAGATTCGGGAACCAGCTCAGGAGGAATTTATGTCACTCATTTAATTATGAAAATTGGAACTCAAGATTTATAGTCTTCAAGAATTGAATTTGCAAGTGACATGAATATATGATCTCAAGATTTCT
Organism: Thermophis baileyi; assembly: GCA_003457575.1. NCBI lineage: Eukaryota > Metazoa > Chordata > Lepidosauria > Squamata > Dipsadidae > Thermophis > Thermophis baileyi. The sequence continues at coordinate 7,560,224 of QLTV01012194.1, forward strand.
TTTTCAGTAGCTTTTTTTTGAAAGACTCAGGTCCATAGTTGTTTACACAAATATTTCACATATTACTGTATCTTCATTAACACTTGCACTTAATACAGGACTGTTAGAGATGTCTGAAGCTATAATGAGGCTGCAATGGAGATTTGCCTTTTTGAAATACCAGGAAAAACAATCCTGACATTCAACAATTCTATGTTTAAGACCACTGTTTTTCTGCGTATGGAGCAACAAATTATTGTGGAAGATAATTATGTCAGCATAAAACTTTGTTAGATGCTCTGTAATAGTTTCCCCAAGTTATTGGTGAGGTAAGAAGACATTTCCTTAAAATAAGAGAGCACCTTGAGATTAAAGTTGTTTATTAAAGAGATTCTATCTAACTGCATTGTAACTTTTTCAAAATCTGAATTATTCAAGTAACTGCTGACTTGGGAGATGAATGGTATGGGAGAGAATTCTGTATGAACTTAGTTAACTTAGTCATTTCCTGAAGACCTTCATCTCCAAATGAAACTAATTTTTAAAAAGCCATAAAAGTGCCATGATTCAAATTTGAAAGGTGGTTTAACAACATCCTGGCTCCAGGGAGTTAAGGGAAAGCAATGAAATAAAATTTCACCCACACTTCATGGAGCTGATCTAAAATACAGGATATGTAGCCCAATAGGAGAATCTCTTTCTCGCTCTCAGTGTCTGACTAATTGTTTATGAACCAAACAGAGAAAACAGATTAATATTAACAGGTATAAAATCTAGATAAAGTATTTTTTAAAGTCCCCCCCCCCCATTAAAAACCAAGAGAAAAAAAACTGCATAGGAGAAAAAAGAAAATAAAAGCAATATAGTAGAGAAAGTAAAAGCACTTTATTTAAATAAACAGTAATTTGTACCTCCCAATTTTAATGAAACAATTTCAAGATGATTTTCAGGGGCAATTAATGTAGATTCCAAGAACTTTGTGTCTGAAGGAGGAGAATTCTAGACCTTAGTGTTTTGAGATGATGCTTTTAGAAGGAATCCCTTACTCTTTCTACTATTTTCCCCCTTTTTTATAAGAATAAACTCTAATTCAGGACAGAACTGTGTCCTTATATGTTCCAGTTACGTTTCCCATAAACAAACTCAAATCATTTTGCAATTTTCCATGTGATTTTTCTCCTCTCTTTTCCAATTCTCTGCATATCCCAGCAACAATGAAAATCATTTCAAGGAATAGCCACAAAAGTGTGTGTTATAATAAATTTGATTTATTTTAGTGGAGCAACAGAACTCGGCTCTTTTTAGTCAAATTCTGTGTGGAGTAGAGATGTGAGATGTAAACGAAACATGCCCAAGATTTTCAAGGGATGTTGTAATGAAGTCTTTGGTGGCACAGATGACACTAAACAGCATCTGCTAAGCATTCATCTTCCTTAAATCCAAATACCCCAAAGTTTGAATATGATATGTCTGAAAAAGTTCACGTTTCTGAAAGGATGCATTCAAAATAGAGAAGTCATTTAAAAATAAAAATCAGAAATATGTCTACAAAATGTCATCAAGGAAATGTGTATTAAAAATGAGACAGTAATCCCAGTTAATTTGTAGTTCAAAGTTATTCCCACTGGGAAAGCTGCATACAAAGCCCCGTGTTAAGAGAGGTTAAAAAAACATGGATGCTGATTTTTTTAAAATAATAATGCATATATTAAAATATTGCACTTACCATTGCTAATGTAGATATCTATTAATCTACACCCCTTTAATATATATGCTCATAAATCAGTTTCATGAAAACATTAGCCATCATCCATATAAAAGGCGGAGTCATCATAATACATTTGAACCAGGGGTGGGTTCTACCCTCACTGCCGGTTCGCTTCCTCCCGCGTGGCCGCACTGCGTGGGCACGCGCGCGCTTCACCCACACACGCACGTATGCGCAGTGCAAAAAAAATTAAAAAAAAAAGCTGAAAACAAGATGGCGACGCATGCGCAGTGCGGAAACTCGGCTTCTGCGCATGCGCAGAAGAAAAATAAATTAAAAAATAATCATTTTTTTTTAAAAAAAAAGATGGCAGTGTCCACAGACCGGCACCGACCGAACCGGATCCATGACATCATCATGACATCACCAGCGGGTCACTACCGGTTCAGGCGAACCGGTCCGAGCCGGGAGGAACCCACCTCTGATTTGAACCCCAATTACTATTATGAAACTTACTTCCATGCCTACTTTAATGGGGCTGCAATTTATACCACTTAGTCTTCCTAGATTTCTTTGTAGTGAAATCTACTGCCATTCCCACATGAAATGAGAGCAGGAGCTAATTAAAATTACCAACTAGAGAGGGTATGAATTAAGGGAATAAAGAACACTAAAGACAGGAACTGGCTCTCGGTACAAAAATAAAATAAAAATCCCCTTGAGTTTCTGTTTTACAATTGTCCCAGAACTTGTTAGACTAAATGTACAGCATCTATCAGTCCATTCAACAATCACTAAGACAGCATGCAATTAATGCTCTCTTTAACTACACGCAGCAGGTCGCATTTTCTCTCTCTTCACTTCAGGATGTCAAGTCATTCCTGAAGAGCCTGCAAAATATATATATATATATGCCTGTTTCCATTTTCTGCTTTCTTTAACACCCAACCCCCCCCACTCTGAAGCCTCAAACGCAGGCAATGTTAATGGAAATGCAGTTTTTAATTCTGTCATCATGCTATTCTTTGCTGTGTTCAATCAACAAATGGGACAGTACTGTGGAGAAAGGCAACTCATTTGCTTGCGGATATACAAGTATTCACGTTTTCCAACCAGAGTGCTGGTAGGTTGGTATTGGAGAGACCTGAATTCAACCCTCAACCACAAAAACTTTCTGTGAAACTTTGGGCTAAGTAAACCTTCCACCCCAATTCACCTCAAAGGATCATTGGGGGGAAAAACCATAAGAGAGAACGCTATATATACTGCCTTACCTCCTCAACAAAGGCAGGAAGGAAATCTAATTAACCTATCATTGTCATTACAGTGTGATTTAGGTTAGTTAATTTGTTCTTCATCCATTGCAGCCTTGGAAAAGGAGGGCCAGAGAGGAGTTTTCGTTTCCCTTGACAGCTGCTCTCTCAACATTGTCTCTGAATTAAGACTGGAGGACTCTTCTGCCAAGTGAGGATAGAAAGTCACAATGGAAATAAAAGTTACCTCAACTGTGCAGGTGGGGAATGCAAGAGTTCAACTCTATTAAGAAAACTCACAGCTGAAACTGTCTGTTGAATGACTCTGAAAGATTCCTCGGAAGGATTCCTTCAAAAACTGTTAACGTCTGTCTTTAACACAGAGTGTGACACATTCCAGAAATAGCAGAAGCCTCTTTCAAATAAATTGCCAGCCATCTTGCATGGCACGCCAAACACAATCTTAAGAGCCCAAGAGTTACTTGCTAAGCAACCCCATTAAAAGATTAACTTCCAGCAAACAAAGGCGTCCCACTCAGTTGGTTCACTGCGGCTTAGCCATACCTCCTGGCATATGGCTTATATAATACTTGGGAGGGACAAGAGCTTTGGAGAAACCCCAATTGCTTTTACAGTGCTCTCTCTAGCCCTATAGATACATTTAAATGCCAAGAAACAGAATGTTCACACAGCAGAGTAGCTTCCACTACCTTTACATTTAGTTGATAAAATGATACATTTTACCTACAACATTTAGAAGGTTAACAAGGGAGACAGTTTGGTCTAGTGGTTAAGCCACCAGGCTAGAAACCAGGAGACTTATGAGTTCAAATCCCGCTTTAGGCCTGAAAGTTAGCTGGGTGACTTTGGGCCAGTCATTCTCCCTCAGCCTTAACCTCCCTGTGAGGTGAGTTGTGCTGAAAATAGGAGGAAAGACCATTAGGCAAGTTCACTGCCTTATAAAAATAATAAAGATGAGATAAAAATATCTAAAAGCAAATCTGCATGCCACCATTCATGAAGACTTTGGCGAAGGAGAGCTGAGGCTCTTTGGTTCATTCCATCTGGTCTATGACGCTTGCCATCTTTTATAGACTCTATTGCAATGTGTTTTATTGTGGTGAGCTGCCCCAAATCATTGAGACATACACGTTTAACAAATTATAATAAGGGTGATGAACCCTGTTCTGTGTCTTCAGTTTATGAAGATGCCCCACCTGAGGCTCCAGAATAGATCCTACAGGATGGCAAAATAATTCTGTCCTCATATACGACAATATGTTTTATATTTTGCTGGATTATTCAAGAGATAGTAGTTTTGTATGCATTAATGAATTGAGCAGCAGCATCCCTCTCACTCTCACACACACACACACACACTCTCTCTCACAAAGTTAAGATCTGTAAACGCTAGTTACTATACATGAAGCATGACAGCGAAAGAAACATAGCTCATTTTACCTTTTGTAGACTGAGAAAGGGGCAGTGCCCAGCAACCTTCGTGGTTGACTGGACATGTCTAGTTTTAAGATTCAAGACCGGCCTGCACTGAACAAGCTCTCTTTGTCCTTCAATCTCTGCCGAGGACAACCCGGCTACAGTAGTACAAATAGTAAAGAAAATAGGCAGGATTGACAAACCTAAGATTTCATTTACAAACAAGAAGCCCTCCTCCAATCTAGCTTCTTCATTTATCACTTCAGGGTGTTACAGACATTTGCAAAGAAACCTCTTTGTTTGAACCTTTAGACAAAATTTCAGACAGGTAAATGTTTGATTTGAAGTAGCAAAACTCTTAGCATTTAAACTTTAAAAGCAAGCTTTGCTTTACCACTCCTTTATACCACTACTTCATTCTTGTCTGTGCCTGCCAGCACAGAAGCTCTCATAAAGATCCCGATGCTAATGTTCTCATTCTGTTTTTTTTTTTAAACCACTTCCTTAAGTTGGCAGTTCTGGGCCACTAACTCCTGATATTTGTGGGATTTTCTCCCCTTTGTTTATCTTGGATGTTAGTTTCTGGAAGCATTTTATGATTCTTGAAAAGCACGAAGAGAAATGGTATAGTCATTAAGACTGAGCAGGACTTCAGATTCAGTAACAGTCAAAAAGTTTTGTCAGAACGTATAAGTTTCCCATGTAGCATGTCTCTGCAGCTTTTTAAAGCTACTGCATCCTGAGGTACAACAGGGAAACATTCCGTGGTTTAAAGAATTGCACCCAGGGGAAAATTATGCAAACCCCATGTGCTCTAAATCTAATCCAATCCAAAGTGCTGAGCAACCCTATTAAATGGGCTTTTAATACATAGATCAGTGTTTCTCAGCCTTAATAGCTTTCAAATGTGTGGATTTCAGCTCCCAGAATTCTGAGAGTTGAAGTCCGACAAAGCATTCGACAAAGTAGACCACAACCTACTTCTTCGTAAGCTAGAAAAAAGTGGGATAGACAGCTTCACCACCAGATGGATTCACAACTGGCTGACTAACCGTATTCAACGAGTAGTCCTCAATGGGTCTAAGTCTACATGGAGAGAAGTAAGCAGTGGGGTACCACAAGGTTCCGTCTTAGACCCAGTACTCTTTAATATCTTCATAAACGACCTAGATGAGGGAATAGAAGGGGAACTAACCAAATTTGCAGATGATACTAAGCTGGCAGGAATAGCTAACACACCAGAGGACAGGCTCAAGATCCAGATGGATCTTGACAGACTGGAA
>QLTV01012194.1:7566261-7630371 GCA_003457575.1 Thermophis baileyi
ACTGCCGTTTGGCGGAAATGGTGTAGGGCCGCCTGCTTGAGCGGGGGGGGGGGGGTTGGACTAGATGACCTACAAGGTCCCTTCCAACTCTGTTACTCTGTCCACACATTTTAAAGTTGCCTGGGTTGAGAAACATTGACGTGGATAAATAAAGGATTGTTGAAAATGGCAGCAAATATATTTATTCCACTTTCTAATTTATTTATTCTTATTTATTAAATTTCTACACCGCCCATCTCACCTGTGACGCCATACCTTGTTACAGGTCTGTAGCAGAAAGGATAATTAAGTAGATCTCCCTCCCCCCCGCCCACAAAAAGCAAATAAGTCTTAAAATTCTGAAAGATGCTAATTTGCAAGTCCTTCCTTCACAATAACAAAGACAAGAAATAGCTACAGAGTATTATAAACTATTCATGTATAATAGAACATTAATAAGGGAATAATAATAAGTTAACATCTTCCATTAATTTCATGTGCTTACAAATTCCTTTTGGTGTTACCAGTTTCCATGTACCTTTTCCATTTTTCTTCAATTTATTTAAATAACCCAGCCTTTTCCTGCCTTGGACCTTCTAGCTTTGGTAGACTACAGCAATGAAAAGTCCATGACTGGGGATGATGGGAACTGATGTCTAGCGTAGCCAGTAAGTGCCACATTGAAAATACAGACTTAACTTCTATGAAGGCTTATTAGTGCATATTGTTCATTTCTCTACCTATTTCGTAAGAATGAATGAAGAATTGTTCACATATGTATCATTCTCAGATTTTCTTTTCTCATCAATATAAAGTTAAGATTCAGACTTTAATCATATCCTAGAATAGAACCATTGAGGTCAATGGAAGTAAAACAAATGAAATGTATAAAAGGGTCCAGTTAAACTACAGCTTACAACTGCTACTTGTTAACTCATTCATCAAGTGGTTTCAGTAAGGGAAATATTTTCCAGTATGATCTCAGAAACCCAATGTACTTGCTTAGAACTACCTTTGATTTATTGCTCTTCTTTTGAAGAGCTCAGTGAACTTTCCAACTGGTTTTTGAGAATTTATTCTGGACAGTTTACAGGCTCATCTACAAAACTTCTGTGGTCAACCCCAAATAAAGACAAACTTCCAATCACGTTCCTTGGGTACAAAAAAAAAATCTATCAAAATACAGCAGTAACTATAGATTCAGTGCCCGGAAGATGTTAAATAGGAGCGGTATGCATGAGATCCTGAAGAAGCAGAGAGAGTTCACGTGACAGTAGATTTTTCAAGAAAATATAAATGGAAATAAAGAGCAGATGTGGGAAGAAGCAAAAGACAGCGGCAGGAAGACAAGATCTAAGCAAGGGAAACCCAATACATAAGAAACACAAAGTAAAAGTAGAAACAGTAACAGAAGACAGTATAATGCATCACACACCCCCTGGCCTCTTATCACTTACTGGTAGCAGCTGGTCTATGCAAACACCCGCCTTCTTGTTACACACTGCTCAGCAGTGGGGAACAGTCCACACCTGCTATCCAGGCTAGTGCGGTACACTACGATGCATACACCATTCTGGATCAGGAGGGTGATAATTTTGGCAAAACGATCTGAGAAAATCATGCCGATCTGAAGTAACACGTAGATCACAGCAAACCTTGGTGTACATTTGGTAGTCTACGCCACACATAGCTGCATCAAAAGCTTCCTTTAAATTAAATTCCATCCATCATCGTGTAAAGGCTACTGGAAAGTTTGGCTATGCAACTTTCAATCAATTTAGTGGTGCTTCTGCAGAACTTTCACTGCGGATTGTACCCAGTGGCCTTAATTATTAATGAAAATCTTGGCAGGGACTGCCAGTTTAATGTTGGTTTTGTCTAATAGGGCCACAATACACACAACGCACGCTCACAAACGGGAGGAAAAGATCCAACAAATTAGCAATAAGAATGAAAAATCAGCACATGACTTAAATCTGAGTTACTGCGAATGAAAATTGGAATTTGGAGTGCTTTATAGACAATTCAGTGTTGAGGAATAAACAAATAAGTTTAGTGAAATTTAAATCCGTTGCTGTTGACATACTATAAAGCTCTGGGCATTGTATCAACTTTCTGCATTGATTCCCTCTTTGCTAATACTAGTAATAGGAGTCAGGTTAATTTGCATATCACAAAAATGCTGGGATTTTACCATTTTTGCAAGGGCTTGAATATTCATGGCATTTTAATAAATGAAGCAATGTATTTTATTTTTGTTCTCGGGAACAAGAGATTATCTTTATCGCTAATTGGAGATTTAGCATTACAGTTGCTTGAAACATGACTGTACAAATTTTCTTTTAATAAATAAGATTGTATGGATTTTTTTTTAAAAAAAATCTCTCATATAAAAGGGGAAGTATGCCGCTAACTTTTTAACCCAATCTCCTGCTTTTCATTTTGATGACATGTGACAATAAAGTTGCGGCACAGAACTGACCCCTCCTTCAAACTTCTTCACATAGTCTGAAAACTGTAAAAGGAGTGATCCTTAAAGCAGAATTTCACCAGCTCACAAAATCAATAATCGAGCTTATGACCCATAATGCAAGAAAGCGCATTTTTACCTATTTGGAAAAAAAATTCACATTTATTTACTGTCAAACAGGTGTTAAACTTTACATTGGATATTAGTGATGGGCTCATTATTAACAGGTTTACACAAAGGGATTTGGGGGGAAAGAGCAAAAAAAGAAAAACCTGAAACAATGTACATTTAATTAGCTCTTTTATCATAAAATAAATTAATTACTAAATATAGGCAGAAGGAATATGGAAGAGTAATATTTATGTTTTCTCTTAGTTTAAAAGGGGCAGACACCTTCCATTCACTAGTCCACCTTCCCTCCTCCTTCTCCAAAGAAAAGAACAAAAGGGAACTGAATCTATAGCTAGTGGGTGATTGTTCTTTTTCTTTTTTTTTAACCAAATTTGTGCAAGGTCTGGCATAAATTGGCATCTAAGAGAATTCTTCCCATAAAATATGTCCTTTTGGCAATATCAAGTTTAAGCCATAAGAATAGTCATGTCAAAGCAGAACACTGTTTACAGTGAAAAAGAAGTAGAAAATGGGTAGAGTTTGCATTTTAAACATATTACGGTACTACGGAACCAAGTGTAAGAAGAAACAGCTTGTAGCATATGTGCAACCAAGAGCGTTTCACAATATTTTCTTCAAATCCTTTAAAATTATTTTAATGACAATTATATTTCTGTTTGGACACAAAGGTATTTATTTATTTTACCCTAGCAATAGAACAAAATATAATTTCTTTAGCCATTTCATGAGAACATTGTACAGTTGAAGAAATATATGAAATAAGGCCTGTGGCTTGATTGCTAGTGGTTAGACATGTTTTCAACCCTTGCCTTAGTGGGAAAGATTTGCCATGAACAGCATACTGGTGCAGAATCTCTCTCCTGCTTTTGCAAGTCTAGTCAGGAATAGTAAGGTACAATAAATTTGTCCCACAGGATTTTAGTGCCTACCTCTTGTATATAATACAATGCAGGCATACAAAAATGATGCAGCCATATTTACAAATTTAGTTCCCAAACTGCTGCTGTAAAATGGCTGGAACACTTTGCATGTATGTATGTGTGTGTGTTTATTTCACAATCTTTTTTTTTAAATGTCAGCAGCAAGATATCTTAAAATACCTTGATGGTATCTCTCTCTCTCTTTTTTTTTTCTCTTTGTAACAAATAATTCTTTTAGTATACTCTGTGTATATACAAAGCTTTTTTTTTTGTTTTATAAAAATTCACAGAACTGAAAGGTCCAGTCAACTCCTTTACATGGGAGAAACCACAGGGACAAGAGAATAGTCACTTCAAGCAGATATGAGGGGGTCTGCATGGAGCCAATTAAGTCTGTCTGTTTAATACTTGCATGTGGCCTTCAGGATTCCTTTGCTACGCTATTAAAGGCTTGTCACTAGCTGCATTTGTCCTTCCCTAACATCCCCTTCTGGAATACATCCTTCCTTGTTAATGGGAATGATATAGCCATCACTGTTCCCTCTGCTGATTTGATAGTACATCTGAAGCGGATGGCCAGCTCCAAGGTTTGGCATACTTTTGTAGTAAATGTCCTCATTTTCACTTCTACGGGAGGGAGAGAGATCTTCCTCGATATCAGGACTGCTCTCAAGGTATGGAGAGTCTCTGAGGTTGGGCATACTTGTGTAAAGCGAGTCTCTGTTGGGCGATTGGAGGTGGTCTTCCACTTCAGCTGTCAACTGTGACACGTAACTATCGGTTCCTTCCATCTTCACTTTCTTCTGTGGTTGGTACAGAAGAGAGTGAGTCCGTTGAGGAATCAATGGGGCCTCAAGTTCCTTTTGGTGCAGCTCCAGGCCCGTGTTATCACTGTGCATTAAAGACGAAGCATCAGCAACAATGGCGTCGTCTTCACTACTGCTCCCACCGATCACAGCTTTGATTGGTAACGTACGCTCCAGGTTATGGTTCTTGTGGCTGCCCCGCAGGTTGTTGTGCACCAATTCTGAAATGATCATTTTTTCAAATGCGGCATCATTCAGGCTTAGTCCACAGTCTACAACTTGCACACTGTCGTTATAGTCTCCATTGCGCAAAGAGTAGCTGTTGTTGAAATTACCATTTAGCGGTAGAGTATCCATGGCACTTGTATCCCTGGCATTGTTCAGTGAATGTCCTGCAACAGAGAAGGGACACCCATGGGTTACTGCTTACCCTGGAGCTAAAATTCTTATTCTAAGAAAAGTCTTTAATGTCGTTCAGGACAAAGTTGTACTTGGAAGTAAGTCTTGGGGCATGTCTCCCAAGGGTAAAACAGCTACACACCATATAGAAGAGAGAGAGAACTTTACAAGGTAATATTGTTTTTCCTTGGAGCTTCAATGATATTTTCAATCAGAAATTTTAAAACAAATGATAACAGGTTCTAATGTACCAATTTAGGATTCAGTTCTACAATTCTTCCTGCAAGGAAGAGGAAAGTGACTCCATGTCCTTGCATATGAATGCGAAGCAATTCATTCGTAAACATTTAGTGCATAAGTACAACGGGAAAAATAAAATCAACAGAATTTGTCCTAAACAACACTAAATTAAAAATAAATAAATAAATAAAAGGGAGGGAGGGAGGGAGGGAGGGAGAGAAGAAGGAAGGAAGGAAGGAAGGAAGGAAGGAAGGAAGGAAGGAAGGAAGGAAGGAAGAAAGGGAGAGAGAAAGGGGAGGAAGGAAGGCGAAGGAAGGAAGGAAGGAAGGAAGGAAGGAAGGAGAGAGAATCAGGTCACATACAAAACAGAAGGTAAATGCATAACAGTAAATTCACATATTTAGCAAGCAGCTACTTTAATATAACATTTCTAACATTTCCTTGTGTCTGTGTGTTTCTTTAGCTGAAGATGGAACAAACAAAAGAATGACCAAAAAATGGACAAATACAGAGACTCCATGTTAAGCATAGACAGCCATCTCTCACACTGAAAGGGACTGAGGCCCACAAGCACCATCCAACACAGGAAAGACAGCAGGTGGAATGACTCACTTTGGACAACTCACATCATGTCTGTCTGCTCAGGCTATCTGGCCTAAGAGTAGCTGATATATAAAAGAAAGTAAAATGATTTATTGTAACAAGATGAAGAATTACTGAGCGTCTCAGCAACTTAGTCAGAGCAAGGGTTCAGCAAAGTAGATTACTTGCAATAACAGCTTTTTCCCACTTTAATGTGCTTTTTTGGGGGGAGGGGAAAGGGTTGCATTTCATATTCTCTCTGCCAGGAACAGCCCAGGCTTCAGAATGTCAAATTTTACCTGCAGCTCTGCAGTTTGCATCAGTCACAGTGACAGAACCATATGAACCAGCGTAAGTCTATTCAGAGTTAAGCCCACAGACACCATGGGCATATGGAAATCAAAAGCAGAAATGTTAGGGATTTCTCTAAGCATGGGTCACAAAAAATTAACCAAAGAAGAAATATTAGCTGTGGAATGGGAGATTATCAGTCAGAACCGATAACTTTCAACTGCTGAAGAAATGGAGAAATTGGATACATCTGCTGGAAAGATGACACAAAGTTTAGGAAGAGAGACAGAAGGGGGGGGAGATATAGGAATTTTATGGTGAAATGTTCTTTTACTGAGGTAAATAAAAAAAATTTCTAGAGACACAAAGACATGTAAACTAAGACATCACAGTGCTTCCCAAACAAAGGAGATAAAAGAAAGTTCTTAAAAGAAACTGAATGGCATGGATCATGGAAAGTTAGATGATTTGTTAGTGAGCTGTTGGAAGAATTGCTTTTATTGTTCTAGAGCAGTGTCTGGAACTCTTAAGGAAGAATGAAGTACTGTTGTCTGAATGAAACTGACCACTGTGAAGCTGCTGCATTATATGCAAGGCTTGGAGTAGTTACAGAGAAATAAAAAGGCTGTGTGTGCATCTAAAAATGTTTCCAGGTTTATTTTCAGCCAGTACTTAAAGCTGCAGCTTAACCAAAGAAAATTCAAAGTTGCTTCTATAACAGATAGAAGCATTGGGTTGATGCCTCAGAGATTTTTCTCTCCCTTTGGTTATGGAATACTAATTGAGAAATAAAAAGCTGCAGCTAATCTTACATTGCATTGTTTTTGCCATTCATGTGTGCTGAATTAGTATAAAAGATTACAAGTCTTTGAAAAGCTGTAGGCTTTGATTAAACAAGTTTGGTAGGTGGGATAATTTCATATATGATTTTGGATCTTTTTTTCTTCTTTATCCATATGGAACATATGGCATTTATAGGAGAGAACCAATGCATGGGCCACATGCCGATATTAATTTCCTCTATAAAGGCATTCTCTCTCTCTTAATAATCTAATTCTTCATATTCTATTAAATAAATATTGAAGCATATTTAATCATCCTTAAAAGAATTTTCTGTGATATACTGCAGAGTTAAGCACACTCCAATGCACTTAAGCCAGTTTTAGAGAGGCAACTTTAGATGCCCATGATTCAGGTAATTCACTTGAAGTCTTTCCTAGCCTGTAGCAAGATTACTGTGGGAATGTAAAAAATATTATGTCAATTATTAAGCATTTTGCTCAACAGTGCTCTGGTTTTAAGCAGCAAATTATTTCAGCATTAGATATCATCAGTTACCAATAGGGCTTGCTACAGACCTAGTGACTTTTTTGGGTTCTTCCAAAAATCAGTACCCATGTACTGTTGAGTGTGGAAATAATTAATTTGGAAATTGTGAACCACTTGCCCGCTGAGTCTACTTCATGATCGCTAGTTATGTTTTAATTGTGCCCATTAAAAATCATGCTGAAAAAATTTACATTTGATAGGCAAAGTTAAGTTTTACTCCCATACTTGTCTCTCTGTAGGTTGCTAGAGGAGAGCATAAGGAAAGTAAGAAAACACGAGAATGAACACAGAAACTGCAGTTCACTTTAAAAATAAGGAAAATTGACATAACAGGTTTATACAGGTTTAGTTTTTTTTTTAATGTTATAAAATGTTTAAAACAGGATTTCAATTTACATTAAAAACTACTTATGAAACTAATAATTAATAAAGGTGCATTATTTTATTTTTAAATAACTCATTACTTTAAAAAAAAAACTATTGGCTGGTACAGTATAACAAAGGTATGGTTAAGGCTAACACTCTGGAATCCTGATACCTTTGGCTTTTATAGTGAATTAATTTCCCTACAACTCATCAAAGCAATGTCAGTTAGGTGACAAATGCTCAGAGAACAAAAGATACACCCTGTCCCAAACATCTGAGATTAGATCCAGCAATCAGGCTGCATATTCCTCCCAATTCTGCTTTTCTAAGACTAGCCACCATCTGATGACTTTCTTAAGGAAACAAAGCAAAACACAACACAGCAAATCAAAGTGCTCCTATAAAGCTGCACTATACTATAGTTGGCCTCTAAATGTGACTCCGGATGCAGTTTTCCATAGCATGACAGTGCACGTGTCAGGATGCCTTTGTGTGAGTTTAATGGTCTAATCAACTCCATAAGTAGATGTTCTCAGCAAGCTTTTGATTCAATTTATATTTCATAGATGTGATACCTCTAAGTGATATATATCTTGAAGATGGGCTCTCGGAGCATGGGGTGTCAGTCCTGCAATAGTATATTAAGATTTATGCCACCTGTGTTAAAAACATGGAGGATTATTGGCAAATACTACTATGGCAAAGGATTAACACTATAATATAGTGCAGTTTTACAAGCCTGGAATTATCAGTAGCATTGGAAGGAGAATAATTCTAAAGGAAATTGTAGCTCCAACTATGTTAAAAGAAAAGGCTTGGAGCAAAGCATACTTTTAAAAAAAAAATGCAAAATCAACATATCCCAAAGTGTGGGCACACCTGGTGAGTTAAACACAGGAGCTGAAGGGGCATTACATACAACGGTTTCAGCGAGCAATGTGTTATAAGGATTGTTAGTGCCGTGCGGTCGAAGAAGAGGGTTTGTTAGTAGGTAATTGCCAGTCACTCCTAAAGCAAAGGAAACAGAAAGAGAGACATCAGCTCTTTCATTTCAGGCTGACAGTTCCAATAATGTGTATTTTTTTTTAAATTTCATTACAAGTCATGTATATCCCATCAAATTTAATTCAGCTGAACATTTCTGACTGTATTTGAACTATTAATTTGAAGGAAAAGAATGAAAATATAGTTAGGTTTCGGTAATTCACAGGTGCTGGCCAAATCCCCAAAGTAAACACCTGCTGAGAAATGACATTTGCTAATTTATACAAAATTGCTGTTAACACTCCGTTAGCAATTAAATACAGAGACCAATGTTCTATTTCAAGAAGTTACAACTTCATGCCTGCAACTTTAACCGTGGATAGGCACGACAGGACTAGATACATCAAAAATTTGTTAATTGAGAGCAATAGGCAATTCTCCCCTAGCAACAGCCAAGGTTTATCACTAGCATAGTTTAAAACAAAGTTAAGGTAAGCAACGGCAAGCTGCAAGATGCCTATTCCATTCTATGCAAGGAACACATGCCAAAGGAGAGGTCGAAGGGAAATCATTCATATATTTTTACATGTCAAATGGGCTTCATGCTGCACTATTGGTGAGGATTTGTAAAGTCAATTATCTTTAAGTTATCTCTGCTGTCTCGGTAAAAAGAATCTTAAATCAACACAATGAAAGCTCATACAAAAGCTCTTTCTGCAATTTCAGTCCTAATGCATCAACACTTTTCAATAAGCTTCTAATGAAGCAGCCACACACATAGTATTACTGGGTAAGAACTCAGCAAGTGAAACATCACACTGATTTTGGGTCTGTTACGTTAATATTGTTGTCAGAACAGATACAAAGACTCCGCTGCTTTGTGGTCATGCAAATAAAATTAGCTTGAAAGCGCCTTTCGACTGAGCAGTCTGAAAGTATATAGGGGGAGACTGGTATTGTACGACAGGCCCAAGATGAGACACAGAGCAGCCCAAAAATGCATATACAAAATTTAAATTGATTAGGTTCTCTTTGTGGCAATAGCAGAAGATATTACATTTTAAATATTAATGCTCTTATCACTACTAAAAATATTATTACTCTAGGTAGCAAAAATCCTGGAGTTTTGGGAATTGCTGTACTGTCAGCTTACGTTAATCTTATTTGCAATTTGATTTAATTTATTTGATTCCCCCCCCCCTCCACTGTTTGAGGCTTACTCTAAATATTAGCAAAGGCAATCCAAATCCTTTTGTCACTCTACTACATATCATAAAATTGCTATTATAATAACTATGCAGTAGGGTTCCAGTTGAATTACATAATTGGCTATAGTTCTTTGCTACCAGCTTAGACATAATGTTTTCAGTATACTCACCAGATACAGTTGAACATTAATACCCTAATTCTGAGTATGACCCTTTTTTCATTGTAAACTAAGAATCTGGCCCTTATTCTTCTTAATGTTATGGGATCTATTTCATTGGGATGCATAAATCTGAATTAACCTAGTGCATCAAACCATGGTTTATGAGTGAAATGGTTGGGTTAGTGTAACAAACATCATAGGTTGTGGGTGAATCACGACTATGAATTGCAGATTAATATATCTAATTAGCTAAAAAAAATTCCTTTTATAGAAAAGCATTACAGGTAGTCCTCAACTTAGAGTAAGCTTAACAATTGTTCAAACTTATAATGGACCTGTCAAAAGCTATTAAGAACTGATTTCAAAGTTATGATAGACACAACACTCCCCCCATGGTCACACGAATGCATTGTGGGTACTTACACCCGGTCCACCTTTACAGCTGTTTTCAATGTCCTGTGTCAAATTAACTATATATATTTCTGGCTTTTACAAAGCATCCATTGGGTAAAATGGCTCTGCTTAATGACTACTTCAAAAATAGAAATTGAATAAATAAATAAATGAATAAAGTAAAATTGTGTCCAGACCATGGTGACCTGCTCAATGGCTTATACTGTAATTCCTGGTTCAATTGGTTGTAAATCGAGGACTACCTGTAATACATTCAGGTGACAATAAATCATTTTACTTTACAAAGTTTCTTTCTAGGGAGAAAGATCAATCTGATAAGAATCCCTGACTCCCTCACATTCTCCTATTATACAGCTTGTCTTTTAATATAGAACAGGGGTGTCAAACTCGCGGCCTACGGGCTGGATGCATCACGTGCTGGCCACACCCATGCCCAGTTTAGCGAAGGGGGAAAAAGTCACGATACGCCACATGACGATGTGAGTTTGACACCCCTGATATAGAGTATTTTTCTGTTTCCAGTTCCTGATTTTTCTCCTCCCTTCCACTTCCAGTTCACCTTTGTGGCAAGGAAGAGAAGCTAACAATGTATAGCCTAAACTGAAAATAACATATCCTTTGCAGAGAATGGAAGGGAGCCTTAGACAATGATTGGGTTGAGATCAGAGAGAAAAAAAATATTGCAGTGTCTTTATTCTGCCAAAAAACCAGTGGTTAATTCCTGAAATTTATACATGTTGAGTTGCTTGGTATTACAGCTATGCATAAAGGATCAGTTCATCACTGGAACATTTCACTTTCCCTAAAATGTTCAGTTTGGCTCATTTGGGGGCTGGATCACATCCAGAACTCCATTAACTACTTCCTGTTCTGGAAGATACGCTTGCAGAAATATACAAACCACTTTTAGAATGCTCAGATTGACCAGTTCTGGGGGGGAAACAGAACGTTGCAAAGAAAGATCACTCCCATTTTGCACATAATTGCTTGGCACAGCATTACAATTAGACAAGAAAAACACAGAGCATTGGCTTTGGTGAAGGGAGACTTATATTTCCTACCAAGGATAATATAGACATTACAGCAAGGGCAAACAATGATGTATGAAGCTGCAAGGAACTAGAAATTCCTTGTAGGATATACCAGTACCTCACACAAGTTTGAACCCAGGAGTTAGGTTTTTAACTGTGTACAATATTGATGAACACTGAGTAGCTTATTAAACCTGATTGTATTTTGTATATTATTCTAGAAAAATTCAGAAATGGCTTTTGTTATCTTTTCTTTTAAATATATAATAGCATGTACAAACAATGTTCACTGCAATGATCATATGTTTGTGTTTTGCAGCTACAATAATTAATGTGGGCATCTAAAGTAAGGCCCAATGATGTCAAAATGATGACACGTGCATCATGACTTCTTGATGTGCAATTATTTAATGATGTCATGATGCGGTTTGCTTTATGTTATGATGCACACATCCTCATTTCCTTCTCTTTCTCTCTCAAGAGGACACTTGTGCTTCTTAATCACTTCATCAAGGAATAGCTATCTAAAAATATTTGCTTTGTGTATACAAATCTCTTTCAAGACAATGAGGAAACATTTGCAAGTATGGGGAACGTCGTTATGGAAACCAACTCTTGTTGAATCGAAGTATGAAAATGATCCTCTTTCCCACAAGAATCCTCTTTTGGGATGAAAGAAACTACAAGCAAATGGCAACTTTTTAAACCAATCCAGCTTGTGATTTCTTTGGGATTAGATACTTACCTTGAAATAGTCACGCTATTTGCCTGATGATGTGATTAAGAAGCACAAGGGTTGTGGTGCAGTGGTCAGAATGCAGTATTGCAGGCTAATTCTGCTGACTGCCCACTGCCAGCAGTTTGGCAATTCAATTCTTACCGGCTCAAAGTTGACTCAGCTTTCCATCCTTTTGAGGTCAGTAAAATGAGGACTCTGATTGCTGGGTGCAATATGCTGACTCTGTAAACCGCTTACAGAGGACTGTAAAGCACTGTGAAGCAGTATATAAGCCTAAGTGCTATTGCTACAGTATATACTATGCAATGTTCCTGTGATGCTGACCACAATCATGCGTTTATTTTGTAAAACTGAAGTGCATAATAATGATCACCCAATCGTTGTCATGGCAGAATTAGACCTGGGCACTGAAAGTGATCCAGTGCTTTTCTGAAAGTTCAATTGACAAGAAGGCCCCTCTTCTCATCTCACTGGATTTGGAGGAAGTGATTTTGCCAATTTTGAAATTTTGAGTATTTTAAAGCTTTAAATTTACAGCAAAACAACTGTGCTTGAATAAAATTCCATTGTGGCTATTTCTAGATGGGACTTTAGTATTGTTTAGTACTGTATGTCTATGTGAACAGGATTGAAAGCATATAAATATTAAATCGGAGTTAAAATCATAAAGGGTTAACCCAATATCTAAAAAGCAAGCTAGGGTTTTCCCTCCTTCCCTGGGAATGTCATGTGGCAGAGAAATGCTGCACATTCTAAACATGATCAGAACTATTTTGGAAGGGAAATGAATTTTCAGATGCCTTTTATAGCAAGCTGATGCTAATTTTATTTTACAGGCAAACTGTGTATGGTAATCCAATGCGTTTAAAATTTTACTGTGCTGGTAGTTCTGTTTCAGTTTTAGAATATATAGGTTAGCAAAGTTTTAAAATTATATTCTTGCTTTTAAGTTAAATTATTGATGAGACTTATTTAAATACGCTTTCCATGAATGCGAATGTCAACTTTCATCCTAAGTAAGGAGATGAAGGAACTGAGCTTTAAATGTATTCAAGACAAATAGTCTGAGTTACAGTTTTTTTTAAAAACAGTCTTCCGCATATGTGTCTGTTTTCACTCAAATGCTGAGATCTTTAGCCTATAGTAACTTCCCAGAGCACATCTGTTTATTTGTTTTAATTACTGCAATCTAATACCTTGACATTTTTATTTAAGAAATACCATTAATTAAAAAAAGTAGAGTGAAATCTATCAAATAACTGACCTTGATTAAGGGTTGAAGTGCTATTGATATCACCTGAGATAAAGGAAGATTCAGATTGCTTTCTCACAGTATCATTCCACATTCTTCTTATTCGGCTCTGTTAAATGTAAAGAAAATCAGGTGGAACTGTCACATCTCAAACGGCTCCAGAAGACTACTACTGCTACTTTATTACTAGTCCCCAATCATCTCATGTGATCTCTTATGTAAGCCCTTTTCTTGAACACAATAGTACTTGTGTCCAAGTCAATGTGTTTCAGACTATGCTGTTAATTTTCTTTTGCGTAGTAAGTGTTATGCATATTATTAAAATCAGGCTACTGAAAAAGAGCAAATAGTTATACCGGATATGTTGTTATGTGCTTGACTTCAAATTCACTCTTAAAGTTTTGGTGCCTTTTAGGCAGTGTTGAGCTTGTGGCATTTTATTTTCTCTCCAGTTAACCAAGTGATGCTAAGAGAAGTATTAACAAAATTGTGGTCCAATCAAGTTCCATTAATCACCTCACAGAGTTGTTTTTGTGGGCAGGATAGGAGAAGGGAGTATTAGGTATGTTTTCCGCCTTAAGTTATGTATGAAAATAATAAAGGCAGAATAAAAAAAGTAAAAAAATTGAGGCCTGACATGTTTATGTAATTTACGTGTTTTATTAAAGATTTTCTAATCCATGTCATGATTACTTCCCAATACTTCCAGAGCAGCTGAGCTCTAGTATGAAGGAAAGTTAAGGAGTTAAATGTTTGTGAAGCTTCAGTTATGTTTTATATGAGGAAGTTATAATTCATCAGTACTTTTAGAAGAAAAAGAGATTGCATATAGAAACACACACCCATACACACAGACACAGACACATACAGACAGAGAGATTAAATGCAGTGGCCTAGTCCCATTCTCAGTTTTTTTCATCTGCCTGGAAAAAATGTAACATCATAAAAATCTGGGAAAAAAACATAATGTAATATCAACATGAGGGCCTTATCCATAGAAATAATTGTGTTTAAATAGAAATGTATCACTAGTTATAGGTGCCCTTCTGGGTCTTTGGGTTCTATTTCAATACAACAACCACAGATTTTTATTTTTTTTAAAGGTGGATAAAAAGGTCCTGGAAAAATTGACTTTATACTTATGCAAAAGGTTGTCTACCATTTTGCTTATGCATTAAATCCACAAACACACTCCAAACACCTTTTTCAAACATAATCAGAAGTCAAACCTCACAAATACATGACAAAGATTACTTCAAACAGTGAGGTCTTGTTTGCATTTGGCAACTGCATATATTCAAAAGTGCAGGTAATAACGAATATGCAGCAGTTCATGCAAGTGATATTCCAGGAAATTTTGCTAACAATACCTTTATTTTACATACAAAAATGTTTTTGAAATATGTATCTAAAAATCCACCAGGAATTATTTTTGAAAGTTTTCTTTACAAGGAGTATACTTTAGTTTCGTATCTGATTTGCCTTCTGACCTTTATAAAACTTTTATAAAGTTGCATTCAGTCATTTTCTAAACAGAGAATGATTGTTTAAGTATGTCTGGATGGACCTATTCCGATTAATCACTAAAGAATTTAAAACTATCTCCACAAATTCCAAACTTTCAGAAATTTTTGAATTGACATACATTGTGTATCTGTGTGTATGTGCGTGAATGCATCAAAAGACTGTCAACAGGGCTGTTATAATGAGAATACAATTAGTGCATCTAAACAGAACATATCTCAATGGGCTATTTGATAACCAAGATTAAAAGATGCTGTCATTAGAAGTACTGTCAAAATGTTTGTTACCTGAGTGCCAGAGGAATAGCGGGCACTTGTTCGTGTTGTTGATGCTTTTACTGAACTGTGTGGACTCTCTGTGGGTAACCCACCACAGCAATATGAATGTCTGAAGCACTTGCCATACTCCTTGCGTACCTATATGTGAATAACAATGATTGTAATCAGATACATTTAGGTTTTCCTTTTTGAAATGTATTTCTATATAATAAAATGAAGCATATAACTGTTTTAGACATTCAATTAAACAAACATGAATACTGTACTTAAATTATTTTGTAACATTTACGATATTCGGTGGACTGGTTCAGTACATTCCAAATTATATTTCCAAACACTGATTATAAAATCTTCTTAGTTGTAAATATAATTTCGGAGGCCAGAGTATAATGTGACATCTCTAACTCCAGAAATTTTCCTTAGGAAAACTAGTGGGCCACTTGCAAATGGCTGGATGTTCCAGTGTTTTCCAGAAATTTCTGTCCCTAGAGTGGTAAATTCTGCACATTTTAGATAGATAGATAGATAGATAGATAGATAGATAGATAGATAGATAGATAGATAGACAGACAGACAGACAGACAGACAGACATATTTTTCAGTGATTATTCTTGTTCCCCAAATATAGGTAGTCCTCATTTACTGATTGAAACAGGGATGGGCAACTCTTGGTATAATTGATGTGATTGTAAACTGAAAAATCATGTGATTGTGCCAACTTACATCACCACAGATTGTTAAATGTGACCACAACTTGTAACTTCCTGCCGACTTCCCCACTGACTTTCCTTGTTGGAAGCTATCTGTGAAGGTCTCAAATGGTGATCACATGCAACTATAGAAAATGTGAGCCAGTTTCCTCACATCCAATCATTATCACATACTGTGGCGGATACTTCGATGGCAGCAACTTCACATCTCATCGTAAATCTTATTTTTCAGTGCTATCATAGCTTCAAATAGTCAGTGAATGAATGATCAGTAATTGTGGACTACCTGTACATTATTCCATTGGTCGGTAATTTGGCTACAAATGTATCAACTAAATATTTTCTGCTAATATACTGATGAGAGCCGAGGTGGCGCAGTGGTTAGAGTGCAGTACTGCAGGCTACTTCAGCTGACTGCTAGCTGCAGTTCAGCGGTTCAAATCTCACCGGCTCAAGGTTGACTCAGCCTTCCATCCTTCCGAGGTGGGTAAAATGAGGACCCAGATTGTTGGGGGCAATATGCTGACTCTGTAAACCGCTTAGAGAGGGCTGTAAAGCACTATGAAGCGGTATATAAGTCTAAGTGCTATTGCTATTGCTATGATCATTCTACTTATTTTAAGCACGGAGATCATGACAGGATATTGAAGATTCAAGACAGAATTGAATAGCTTCAAATAGCACCTGTTCTCTGAATGTAGTCTAGTTTAAGTGATTAATCAATGTTTCAAGATATTAAACATCATGGTGTTTCCTTTTGTATTACACTGCATGACGAAGGCAGATATCTCTATGAACATGCTCAAATATTGAGATCATCCAGGCACTTTTCTCTCTGTCACAGCATCTGAGTACCTTTGGCTATAAATCAAGAAATATTTTTTTTTCTTATGGCTGCATAAGATTTTGGGAAATCCCAAACAACAGAGGCCCCTCTACTTATAAGCATATACCTTGTTAGCAATGGAAAAGGTATTTAACTTAAGGAATGGCTTTGCTTTTTCAGCTGTTCCTCGTTGTAACCTACATTGAATTTAATTATGTTTTACTGTCTGCTGTTTTGGTAGGCATTCATTTGATCTTTATATGGTTTTAAATTACTATTTTATTTTCAGGTGTCATTGGTTTTGGCTACACTTTTTCATATTTCATAGAAAGACAACTACTGCATATAAGATACACACACACACACACACACACACACACACACACACAAGACATATATGTGTGTGATTAACAAATATTATTGGGTTCCCAAATGTGCAGACCACGAGGGTCCCATGCATTCAGTGCCAAGGAAGAAGGGTTGGCCAGTTGTACTAGTCCTTCTGATGGAGAACCTTCCATTCAAATATATTCTACAAATAGCTTTTCACACAGACACAGCCAAATAACACTAAACTAAATTTGTGTTGAATATGCATGAACATATCACAACACAGAAGGGAATGAGCCTAATGTAGGCCACTACTGATTTCAAGGGATGATATATGTGGCTGAGCTCACTGGAACTTCATGTAACAAATATAAACACATCTCGAAGTTCAAAGTAGTTAGTTGTTTATAAAAACAACTCAAACAAAACTAAACCCCTGTACTGATAAATAACACAAATATTTCATGGACATGTGTAACTATCAATTAAAAGATGCTAACAGCTATAGAATTCTACCCAACAGATCCTCTCATTGTTTCCTAAATATCACTCTCTGAGGCTGATTTTGCCTAATTGTCTATACTGCTGCAAATGTACATTTTCTGTTGGACTGCACATTCCACTGCCATCATTTCTAAATTACAGCTTGCTGAAAACCGAGGTAACAGAACTATCATCTTGTCAGGATTGGAAACATAATCGTTTTCACTTTCCCAATTTTATTTCTCTGCTCAATTTAGTGACCACTAGCAATAACCAAATAAAAAGACTGCATTAGCAACATATAGAAAAGTGGAACAATATCAAGTAGCAGAGAGTGAAGCTTTTAAACTTCAAATGACAATCTGAATAACATCGGAAGCATGAATAATCTTGACTTACTTTACCTACTTTTTCTACACTTGAATGGCATTTTGTTATGACTTTGTTGTGCTGGTTTTGCTTATTATAAAAATAAGATACTGCACGTTTCAAAATATTAACACTATAAATATAGCACACCTTTGTATTTATGATTTTGAAAACAAAAAATCCTAATATATCAGTCTGAAAAACTGTTCAATTTCCTTTTAATCTCTTTTTTAAAGGTAATATTTAATTCTAGCAAATTTATCCTTATAGATGATATTAGCCTGTTTCAGGAAAAATCAGTATAGAAATATGTATAAAAGTTGCAGCATAAAAATTAGATGTCACTAAAATTATAAACAAATTCTGAAATGCTTATTTGATTTTAAATGCAAAAGATTACTTCTCTCTCAGTCTTTACATAAGTAGTATACATATGTGATGTATCACAAATAACTAACTCAGTTTTTTCTTTTAATCTAAAGATCTTAAAGTAATGCAATACTTTTGAATCAAGAATCCCCAAATATAATCTCAATGTGATTAAAATTTTACTTATGGGTTATTCATTTTTTTTCTTGTATTATTATATTTCAAGATTTCTAAATTTAATTTTTTCTCATTTAATTTTTGACACAACTAATTTTTATTGCTGATATAAAAATGCATTTGGAAACTATTATTAAGTGCCCAGGTTACTTTGATAAAGCAAATAATGTATTCAACTTATTGGAAATTAAAATCTATGCTAGAACCAGCAATTGTTATTTTTATAGATAATTATATTCAACAATATTTTCTATCAGAGCATTATAAAACAGACATTCTGCTTATACAGTACATGGAAAAAGCAACAGCAGGACCATACCAGTTCCCTTAAATAGCTTGCTGGTAGTCAACTTTTGATGAAAACATTTTTCATGAATTCTTATACATAGTGATCTAATGAATAACTTCTAGACTGATATATTATTCTACTGTAATTTTTTCCCCCAGATTTCTCATTTAGAGTTTTGCCATGTGGCTCTTAGTTCCAACAAAATAAAAGAAATAAACTATATGCTAAATATGTAATGCTCATTAGAAATGTGCATGTTGTGCACACAAAAAATGTATACGTGCAATCTTTGTGAGAAAAAAAATACTTAAATTCAATTTTTGGAGAGATTTTTTTTTTAACATTCGGTAAGTGGATATGGAAAAAACCAATGCAAGATTCACATTGATATTTTGATTCTATTATAAACAATCGATGACTAACATTTTTGTCAACAAGAATAATTTTTTCTTGTTTTTTCCTTTAAATGTGCTCTATAATTTCTCATGTTTATGGTATATATTTAGTTATTCACTACAGATAAACACATATAAATGAAAATGACTCACTTTCTTCTGCAGTGCACAATGAAAGATGAAAATAAACATTCCCTGGAAAGCATTAAATACTGTGAAGAGGTATGCCATCACAATTGTCTCCTCGTTGATGTAAAGCAGTCCAAAAGACCATGTTAGACCAAGAAGACATAGGAGAGCAAATGCACCTAGAGCCCAAGACCTGAAAAATAAAATAAAATTAAGCAAGACTACTGAGTTAAAAAAAAAAATCACAGCACATTGCAAACTTATGCATTACATTTTCACTTGCTATGGTTATCTGTTGCTAGGTTTGCATTCAAACATTTAAAAAATAGCCTTTCAACTATTAAAGAAGGAAACAGTCCTATTCTTTAGTGAAAGCAACAGTGGTAGATGAGCCCTTTCTCTTATTCATGACTGAAAACGCACAGTACTATTTTGAAATGCAAAAAATAGAATCCATGATCCTGTAACCTTTTACCTGTATGTATGTATGTATGTGCATTTTATCACATATATTTAGTCATTAATAGAATCCAGGTTTTTTTAAAATAAATGTTCTTGAAATCTGACATAACATACACAGATATTTATACAAGGTTATATGGCAGTTCAGTAGCCTATAACCAGAAGCTCAAAAACTCTGCTAAACTAAGACTATATCTTCTAACTTTCATAGGAAAGTGTCTTACTGAATGTGGTTAAGTATGTGGATTTAGCCGCAATATAAAATCTTTAAAGGATTTCATAATGAATAGTTTCGGGGAAAGAAAAAAGAAAGAAAGAAAGAAAGAAATCGCAGAGGACAGCACAGAATGAAAAGGGATTTATTCATTGCATTCCACATCTAACTAATGATCTTACTTGATAAATGGCTTATTATCTTCATAGCTAGAAAGCATTATAAGCAGAAAAGAGAAACAAAATTATTAGACAGAAATTTAATTTGAAATTAATAAAAAAGCATTTTAGTAAAGTTCATACAAAAATTAGTTAAAAGGAGAGAATTTAAAGTGCAGATGCAAGCAATTTAAAATAATAAAGGCATTTAAGAATTGAAAATAGTTTAGCAAATTAGATATTTAGATTCATTAAAATTAGGGACAATCCAGGAAATTGTCCAAATTTTCAAGTTTTTTTTCTTTTTTTTCTTTTCTTTTTTTTTAAAGTCATGCTTTAAATTTGTTAATATAGGGTTCTATCTTACCCAGGTAAGTCCGTATTATAGTAGCCATCACAAACACGGTAATTACTGGTGTAGATGAGAAGACAAAAAGAGGAAGAAAAGGAAGAAAAGAGAGAGATGCTAAAGATTAGCTCTCTCTCTCTCTTAACATGCAACATGCAATGAAGTTGATATTGTGACCTATCTAAGCAATATCTAGTTTGCAATGTTAGGTATCTTGCAAATTTACCCTTGTCACATTCTATTTTCAAAGACAATTTAAAAACCCAGTCTGCAGCACAATTGCTTGGAACCTATTAGAGGCTTGCTTCTTATGATAAAATTTATTCAGCCCTCCAGCATCAGACTAATACAATAACCTAGCCTGAAATAACCCTATGACTTAAACGGTAAAAAGCTGGAATAGGCAACACAAGACTGAAGTGTTTTAACTAGAAAACTTCAAATCAATTTCTATTCCTTTAACCACAGAAACAGCATGGATTGAAGCTGAAAGTGCAGACTTTATGTTGCCTAGCTCAGCCCTAAAGAGTGATCCACCACTGTCAGTTTTATTAAATTAAACATTGCTTCAATTTCTGGAAAAGAGAGCATTACGATAAAAAAAATAATTGTTTGTTAAATTAGCATGAAAAGGAACGGATAACCATCAAGATAGCCATAGTAATAGGAACAAACTCTCTTAGGAGGTCAGAGTTATGACTGGGGAAACTGCTGAGGACCCCCTAACTGCTGAGAATAATTTAACAAAACAAACCCAGCAGAACAACATCAGCCGTGCAGAGAGGAATGCAATTTCGAGGGGCATTTTAAATGCAAATGAAATGACTGTGCTGCCCTGGAATTTCAGGAAGGCACCAAACCAATGCCTTTGACCACCATGCCAAGGAGAAGTTATTTAATTTCAACCTTCTCTGTAACTTTAGAGCAACAAATGTGTTGAAAGCAAGACTGGTGTTGTTCATTTCTAACTGACATCTGTGGTTCCTGGGAGACAAAGCCATGTGTTCCTAATGGAGGGGAGCTTTCAATCAGCTGAAACAATCAGACAAATAATCACAGTTTTGGATCTGAACACATAGCACTTACTTAATGTTTTCCAACCTGCTAGAGTCTGGTTTCAAAGTGTTTGAGTGCTTCACCATTTTGCACAGTGTGATCACCAGGAAGATAAGATTCAGCTGTCAAAACAGATACAAATGAAATTAAACTACTTCAAGAAACAGGTTGATTAATGACGATACTCCAGACTAAACAAAAAAGAGCAAAAGCTATCATTCCCCAAACTATTGTGCAACACGAGTACTCTCAGGAAAGTAGCTTCAACAAAAGATTAGATCAATGGTTAAAAAAAAAACACAAACAGCAAATATGTTTTTCAGATAACCTCTTGCATTCTTTCCAATGTAAATCAAATTGGTAAAATGCTTATTTAAAGTTTTATTTTAGCATATTTATATAATATATACAATGCCTAGTGTAAAATGTTACATTATGCAATAACAGTAATAATAAAAAAATTAAAACAATCCAGCGTATTTAAATATGCTTCTACAACTCTACCCTTTTGATCACTTAAGGTGCTTAAGGCTATATGAATAAGAAAAAAAAACCTCTCTTGCAGGTGAGAAAATCTTTTATCCAAAATTAACTGCAACAAGATTTTTTTTACTTTTGCTAACAATTTGTTTTCTGCCTTTTTTCTTTTGTTTTTTGGTATGTGTTGGTGGGAATGTGTTCAATGCATGGATTGTCTCCTTTTCAGGTAAATATATTTCTGTGTCATGGCACAAGGTAATAATTAAACACAATTCTGATATATCCGCAACAAGTCATTATAGAAAAATAAAATATAAATTAAAAATATTATAGGAAAATTGAAATAAACAAATCCTCTTCCAATTATGTATAGTTGCTGTTTCCACAATGGATCCTGAGCTACCTATTTAATTTGTTCCTACAGTGAAAAATTATAAAATGATTTCTGAATCCCATATAAAATTGGCCAATTAAATCTTTAAAATAGTAAACAAGAAAATAAAAAATTTACAAACTATAGAATAGAAAGATAAATAACTACAAGGCAATAATTTTAGCCTGATGTTGGGTGTAATAGTTTACCTTCAAATAACTTCAGTTACAAATAATTCATCTAATGTGTAGATACCCACAAAGTTAATTTTAGCCCCTCCCCCACTTTTACAGGAATGAATAACAACCCATGACTCCCTTCTCCTTCCCTGAACAACCTACAGAACAAATTATGGGGTCCTTTGCATTCTATAAATTTCTTAGAAATTATTTCATTAACTTTTTCAATGCTGGCTTACTAATGAATATGCACTCTTCATGAAATTAAAATGCATCTGCCAAAGGATAATAGATTACAAATTATAAATCATGTATCTTCTGTTTTTCTGCTCTGATGTCTATTTGACACAGGTCTATTTCCTGAATCTTTCTGCCTTTTTCCACACAAAACTATTATTGTCAGGCTCGGAAAAGGTAAATATATTATTCCTAGACTACCTAATCAAACTCTTATCATCCCATTCCCATTGACTTGCTATTGTGGTGTTTTGGTGATGTAACTGGTCCTCTTGCAAAATGGTTTTATGACTTACACTGAAAAAACTGCTCATATTTTATATGTATTGATATTCATATTGCCTGTGTGGAGTTTCTGGCCCCAATGGGGAGATTACAACCAAGGGGCCAATATTCAGGTCTTCGACATATTGCATAATGGCATTGGCTGCCTCTTGGGAACTGAACCCTTGGCTGATACAAAAAGAATAGCTTTTAGAATGATCGGCCGACATTTTGGCAGCAATGAAATTTAAAGCTGTAGTTGATGCAAGTATTTATATTAATCACATTGTATGAGGTTGTCCCTTGTTTTCATGGCTTAAAGTATACATGGTTTAGGCCAAGGCAGTAGGGTTTTGTTGTTGTTGTTGTAAATCAGTGAATATTGTCAGTTTTAATAGTGCCAGAGTTACCAAGTGGGTATAAATGAAACTATTTCATCTCTTGTTTTCATGCTTCTAATTTATTTCTAATTTGCTTCTTAGACTGCCTAGGACCATCAGCACAGTAACCAAAGGTTACTACTGATATAAATAAGATCTATATGTCAAAATGTTGTATTCAAATTTTTTATTTATTTATTGAATTTAAAGCCTAAGCTGCATAACATGAGCCAGGTATCCATAGGTATTAATTGTGAAAAGCAGTTATAATTTATCCTCCGACCCCCGACCCCCCAAAAAAGATGCACACATGCACAATTCCCAACACCAACCCTATGTGGGTTGGCCAGGAGTGAATATCAATTTGGTCTTCTTTGTTCTCATTTAGCACCATTAACTACTAACTACATTAGCTATCTTCAACAAGCTACAAACATTACCCATGGCTATGATATGTGGTAGATGTAAGTTAGTATCACCCAGCTGTTTCAGATGTTATCTGTCTTATGCCAGTTTAATTATTTATGTGCCACCCATTTTCTCTAGAGGCAACTCTGAGCATCTTACAAATTTAGTGATTTAAGTCCAAAATACCTGGAAGGGATTCCTGATATGTGGCATTATAATCTACTTCATGTTATCTATGTCAATAAACTATAAATTAATGGAATCAGTCTAAACAAATCAGCCTTGTTGGAAAATTTGGGTGCAATAAATAAACAAATGAAACTTAATCAATACATTTGGAAGCTTCTGTTGGAAGAAAAAAAAATGGATGGAAGAAATTGCCCCTGTATTTTATCAAGGATGATAAATCATCTGCATATGATAGTAGGAGGGGGGTGAAGTGAAAATGAAAGTATCCTAAAAGTACTATAAATCCAAGATGATGTGCCTATGACAATACTGCATAGGATGATTCTTCTCTGTATCTTAGTGAATATAATATAAAGAAATAAACCCAAGTTCATTATCTGAAAAGCAACACTTGGAAACCTTTCAAATATCAGCAAGGCATTTATATAACCTTCCTAAAATTATCACAATGAAAGAATAGCATCATGATGAAGAGAGGCAAAGTCTCCTGAAAGATAAGTGCCTTAGACTCCTGTTATTAACCATGACAACAACAACAACAACAACAACAACAACAAGAGAAGGCAAAGCCCAGTCTTCCATACTTTATTTTGTTCCTGAACACAAGTATGTAATTTGGTGTGTGTGTTTTGATTTTACAACATTTGTTTTGCCACATACATCCTCATATAGGCCTATGATTTTGTCCCGTAATTTACTTACAATCACAGAAAAGGAAAACAAGCAAACAAGCAAGAAAGCAAATAAACCTCCTTTGAGTAACTTGAGCCCTAGGCTACATTTATAAGCTAAAGAATTTCAGGAAGATTGCTATATCATTGGGAAATATGAGAAGCTAAAAACAGCCTGAAACAGTGATCTACTTAAATAGGAGTGGGCACCTTTCTCTCAGGACACATTCATGAGAGGTACAGTATGCTTTCCAATGACTTTGGGCTTTTTAAAAATAATTTGAGGTAATTTTTAAAGATGGGAATGGGAATTGGAGGCCTTTAGGAGAAAAAATCACACTATTCCAAAAACTACTCCATTCCCCATGGGGTGAAATCATACTGTCGTAGTTCAGCCATTTTTTTTAACCAACCTTCAAATTTAGGTATTTGAAAGCAGGAGAACTGGAAGAGTTTATCTCTGAGAGAATTTTCATTCCCGTTCTCATCCAATATCGAGAATAAAAAAATTAAATAAAAATATGACTGTGTTTTATATTTATTACTCAGCTATTTCCTCATCTCCTTTCCTACCTTACTTGTGTGTCATTTTATAAAACAGATTGCTTGAATTTTATATTGCAGACCTAAATTCACAATTCTATAGAGTTGAAAAACGCATCTAGCTGGTCTAATGTTCATTAGTCCATACTGACAATGGTATCTTATTTTAATAACTCAAGATAATAACACTTTATTCTTTATATGGCCATAAGGCCAATATATATGTAAGCCTTTCCCTTTCTTCTTATTATAGGAAAACTCTGGAATGTTCAATGTATAATAGCTCTCATTTTATCCAAGCTTCTTGAATTTAAAATACCCATGAAACATCCTGTATATCACATAAAGCATCCTGTATATCACATAAAGCATCTTGAAATGTAAGTTATATTCACAAAATAGGAGAGACTTTACCCATATTTGGATCAGCAAATCGAAGTTTACTGTCTAGTATTTTATTGCCTCAGAGCAATAAATATCCAGGAACAATAAGGGCACTGAGGAAAGTTAATATTTACCTTCTGAAAACAGAAATTATTGAACTGTTTATTCACCATTCATGAGACAAAACCTTTTTTGTGAAATGTTTGTGTAACATTTCAGGATGCAATTCCTGAAAGTTCAGGAAGCTTTTCCACCAAAGCCCAACATGAACGGCAAGCTTATCAACTCATTTGGAAATATCTAAGATGAATGTGGATTTTCTTTTGGTGGTGATTGTAGAGTTTGAAAGAGCACACGGTTAATTTTAGAGGCAAAAAATCCACTTAACCAAATCTTAGTTTAAAATTCATTTCATCTAAGCTGAAGACCTGACATGGATTGAAGAAGACAGAAAAAAAGGGAACACCATGCTGAAGTAACCTCCCTTAACTGCACAAGTTCTGACTCTATTTGTCATCCCTGGAGTTTTTTGTTGTTGTTGTTGTGTTTTAAACTACCAATTCAGCTCCAAAATGGCTCCAGAGCCTTCTCTTTAACCAGACAAGCCCCATTCCTCTCTGGAACATGCAGCATGAAGACGACTTCTAAATGAGTTGCAAACTGAACTCTCACTGAACTGGATGAATTATTAAAATTGCAGATGGGGCTAACGAAATGACAAGAACAGTTCCTGACGTGTCATGATCCAGGCTTCATTAAATCATTTCAGGCATACTAATAGTTTTTTGCCACTCATTACTTATACACAGAGTTTTACATAGATATAACAACCCTGGTTTCCTATAGGTAAAGACATTTTAAAAAATCTAAAAAAATTCTTAGACTGGGATGGTGTGACAAATACTTTCCTTTTTAACAAAGTGGAAAAATGATTCTGAAAATGTATCATCCTTTAGTTATCTAAAGTCAATTTAACACTAAACAGCATAAAGCATATTATAAATTACTTATCTTTTCA
Source organism: Thermophis baileyi (assembly GCA_003457575.1). Classification (NCBI taxonomy): domain Eukaryota; kingdom Metazoa; phylum Chordata; class Lepidosauria; order Squamata; family Dipsadidae; genus Thermophis; species Thermophis baileyi. The sequence continues at coordinate 7,592,809 of QLTV01012194.1, forward strand.
CAAAATCATTCCTTTTTATATTTTATATTATTTACATTTAAAAGTGAGGTTGGATTGGAGATTTTGTCACAAAACAAATTTATTAAAAAAAATTATTTACTATTTATTTTGTCTATGAAAATATCCTCTTCCTTTTAAATTAACTTATTCAACTGACTTTATAATTCTTTTTTTTTAAGTACAGAATGTATTTTTAGCTCCTTTGTGTTGTTAAGTTACATAAATATCAGGAGGAAACTCAACAGATTAAAGGGAAGAATTCCTTCCAACTCCAAAGTCTCTTTCTCAGCAATTCTTCGTTTCTAATTTATAGGAACAATAAGAATTGTATTCTTAACTTCCTATTTCTCCCTCATTCCACTTCAGCCATTTGAAACTGAATAGATAGGGACAAATCCCATTCTTCTTTATAAAAGTGATTTTAAAATGCAATTAATTGTATCAGTAACCCGATCAAACGTTTTGGAGTCTTTTGTCTATGAGATAAATTTGGAGTCTCTTTCCCTTGTTTTTAAATTTTGAAGGTGCGTGCTAAGTTTCAGTGTTATACTGTTTACACATATTATAGTGTTTACGTATGTTATTCATATTTTGCCAATTAATTTGATACAATAAAAATATTTAAAAATGTAAAAAAAATATTAAAAATATTAAACAATTAACAATTCTAAATTGAAAAGTCTTCATACTACCTATTTTATAAAATTATTTTGGGGGAATTAGATTTTTTTAACCTCTCAGAAATTTATCACACTAGAAATATATATAGTACATTTATTCCCGTTTTTTAAAACAAATATAGCAAGGTCAAACATAGAGCATTTACTTATGCTCTATGTTCACCTACCATGAACATTAGATTATGGTAAAAAAATTTATTCGAACCACATTAAATACGGTAGGTATTTTTCTTGAATTACATATATTACACTACCTTTGTACATTTTAAAATATATAAACATGTACTTTAACTACACAAATTGATGCTGTCTCAGGACTTAAATTTAATACTACTACTTTCATATTGAATACAAAGATTCTGGCTTCCTAAATATTTGTTACCAGGCAACTAATTCTCCCTTTCAAGAGGGGGAAACAAGGACAACCCCCTCATCATATTCTAAGTCTAGGACATCAATTTATGTTATTAAAAACTTTTTAAAAAGGAGTGGATTATTATAGTAAAAGTGAAATATTCATAGGATAAAACAGGCTTTTTACTAACAGTTAATATTAATCCCTTACAAAATCTCTCAACTAGTTTCTAAATATTCATTAGCAATAGCTTACACATTTTAATTTTTTTCTATAATGATAAGGGTTTTTAAAAACAAAATAACCAAAGCATCTAATCCGCAATTATTTTGTTAATATATTCTTCAACAAATCCATATTTCTCCCAACCAATGCTTTCAAAAATATGTGGCATATTTATGAAAGTAAATAAATGGTTAAATGCTAACAGCAGCTTTTGAAGTGATAACGCAAGCATGGCCGTATTTTTATAATGATTGTAATCTTAAATTCTTGAATTATGTTGATTGTTCATTTATGCTTATGACTCTTGTTTGGCTACAATATTCACATTCAACTGTTCCAGAATCATTACACTTGCTTTTTTTTTTTTTGGTGGGGACGATTAGAGGGCAATGCAATTGCCAGAGAAGAATTACTGCAAGGAACTCTGCAGTGATTGCTACCTGCTGTTTCATATTTTCTGAAGTTGGGAATACTGTTCCCAAAGGCCTTCCACTTCTCAGCCTAAATGATTTGCAGGATAATAATGTCATGGCTGGTAAATAATAGTGGACTCTTACTGTACATGGTCAATACAATTAAATGTCCATCACCCTGATTTCTATTCTGACCTGTTTAGAAGCAAGCAGCAATATCTGCAGCAATGCCCAAGGCTCAGACAAAATTTAATGTTTTAGAAAGAAAGAGAAGGAGAACAAACTGAACAAAGAAGTGAGAACAATAAACACTTTTTATAAATCATACATAAACACATTCACATATTCTCAAACATATGTACTAATATAGATGTATTAAACAGGCATACTTTATGCCTTCATGTAGAGAAAGAGAGAGAAAGAGATGGAATGGACTTGCTGAATTCTTTTTAATTATACTATTTTTAATTATTATATGTATATCCAGAGAAAGTGTCATTTTTACTACTCTATTGTTAATACCACTTCTGTGGTTTTGTTAAACTACTGTTCATTGTGAAGTTAAAAAACAAAACAGACTTCATTAACCAAATATTCTCCACTAAATTTGTACAGATCAACCTCATTCAATGAGCTATGCAGTTGAAAACATGTTGCATAAAGACAATTCATTGATATCAGCAAGTTGAACAAGTCAAGTCAGTGAGCCAAATGCAAGCTTATTCCTTTGTATGGGCATTGAAGAAAAGAGGTTGAAGAGAGTGAGTATAAGAAGGCTTTTCTTTGAGGGTCACACATGTTTTAACATTAAACAAGGAACAAGGAATAGTGCAGTGTATTTTACTGTTTCATCTGTCCTCTATACTCACTTACATCAATCATGACTTTAAAGAAGACAGACAGAAAAATTCATAGAACAAGTTCTCTAACATTACATACTACTTGAGAGGATTCAAAGAATGGAAATTGGAGATGAGATCCTCTTTTAAGTAAGAAAGCCTTTTAATGTGATAATTATTCTTCAATATAGATTACCAAATATATTACCAAAAAGAGCTCTATAAGGAACAATGAAACTAAAAATAGTCCTCATGCCATAATACCATAATAACCATGAACCCATTCATGGCAATTATTTGTGATAACCCTAACCCTGTTATAAATTGTCATCTGTATTGTTATACAAGTAAAAGCAGCTGCAAGTACAACTGTTATATACTATGCTATGTGTCGATGATAAACAGCCTTTTCATATTGTCCAATCTAGATAATTCTAACTGCTGACATTGCTAGATTTGTCTGTTACCTAAATGTTGAAAGAAAAGTACGCTGGTTCAGTCTATCATTAATTATTATGCACCTTACCATATAAATTGATTTCATAATTCTTCATTAATTTGATGGGAAAGACCACTCACTTTGGACCAAATTAGCATGAAGAGGACTAGTTAATTCAACAGCCCTTCTCCACCTCTCTTTCCCATTTTAAGATTGTGCTTTTCAAAAGCTAATCATGATGGACAAATGGCTCTTCTAACCCATATAAGGCATAATGCAGCGGAAGGGGGAATTTGGACAAACACGAAGAGTGCAATCCTTCTTCTTAGCCAACAAAAAAAATTCCACCTCCCTTTGTTTTGGATTATTTGTTATATTAATTCTCTTCCTGTTTTTAAGTCCAAGCCACTGTTCTCAGTTGTGTCGCTTGTTGTGGATAATATGATTACTTTGATTTATTTAAGTTGTTATAATCACTGTATTTTTGAATATGTGTGTGTGTATCATGTTTGTACTTACAAGCTGGTAAGCTTTTCTTAGAAGATAAAGAACTAAAGTCCTATTCAGTCATTGCTATTTCTATTTCTGAGATATGACACATTTTGCAATTTAGACAATCGTTTATAGAATCAGGGTACACAAAGAGTATTAGATAAGTTAACTTTGTATAAGAATGTAAAGGCTGATGTTGATATAATTATATTTGATAACATCTCAAAAGAAAGATGTTGGAAAGGAATTAGACATTTCAATTTTAAATGCAAATGACAGACTGTTTATAACAAGTTATTCTAACTCTTAAAGCTCAAGGGATCTGACTCCAACAGGTGACTACAGTAGTTAGAAAGGTGTAAACTCCTGAAAGGATAGCAGACTTTAAATAAAAGGAATTAGAAACATTCCTATGTACACTTTCCTTACATGAGTGCCATTGAGTTCAACCGATTTTTTTAAATAGTCATATTAGAATTATACCCTAAATAAATTCAATTAACTATCCACATTTAATTATTTAATTACTCCAGTGATTTGTATGTTGTTAACTCCTCAAATGTAAGACTGTTTATAATTTTTACAAATTAAAACAACATATAACATCTATACAGTTAAAATATTTTTACTACTGTCCTCCAATTAAAAATTCTCTCCAAAGATTTTGCAGAAAAGAACTATTTTCTTCCATTAATGTAAAGATCAGAAAGGTGGAGGAAGCTATTTCACAGTAAAAAATTATCACAGATAACGTTATTTTCCCAGGCCCTAGTTCTCTTGATTTATCAAGAACTATCTATAGTAGTCTCTTCTGGTTATACCATGTGGGGCATGCAGCCAGATAAGAAGGTATCTGGCTGCAAAGGTAACTGGAGACCCAGGGGGTAAAACACTTTATTGGTAATTACAGCATCTTGAATTGGGCCAAGAAACCTCCTGCAAAATACATGTTATTCTGCTGAACTGGCTAGCAAATGAAGAGCAGCATTCTTGTCACATGCAGCTTCCAAGTTCTCCTTAAGGGCAGCCCATGTAAAGTGAATTACAGTAAGTTTAACTGAGATATAAAAAAGGGCATTTGCTGCTTTCAATGTGCTTTGGTCCAGGAAAGGGTGCAACTTAAAAACCAGCAAAGCAGGCTCACATTTTTTTTTATATTTTTTTTTTTGGGTGTAGTCTGCACCTGAGTCTTATAAAAAGACTCAGAGAGAACTGAGTCTAGGACAACTCTTAAACTATGTGCCAGTTCATTCAGGTGAAGTTCAGCTCATGGAATTAGGAAATGACTCTGCCAGTATTACTTCCATCTTGCTGGGATTTCATCCGAGCTCATAGACATAAACATTATCTATACTTTTAATCGTTTGCATGTGTTGATCTAGGAATCTTCTTAGGTTGATAATCTCCTGTTGCTATTCAGTAAAACAATCAATATCCACGAAGCTGCTGCTTAAGAGTGGTCCTAAGAAGTTCATTACTGTCTTCATATTCCAGATGAATCACTGGATTTTTTTCCAAGTGCCCACTTGGAAAAAGAAACCAACTGAATCCATAAATGTTATGAGTTAAACCATCTTAATGGTTCCATATGAAAATTGGTAGAGGCCACAAGTCTCATATGTTAACTGGGCTAAAAGTCAATGCTAGGCCCAAAGTCACACATCAGTTTCCTGTGCTGAAAGTGGATGAATAGCTTTCATAGTTCACTAAGTATTAGAAATCCAAAAGGTATCACCCAAAGGGGCAATACAGACATGCAAGAATTAATGTTCACGTTTATAATTTATATAGCAATGCCACTGTCCTTATAAAACAGATGTGCATGGAGGGACACTAATTCATTTCAAACATAGCCACCAATATCCCTGAAAATTGACAAACAATTTTTGGTTCATTTACAATAGGTATTTTTATAAAGAAATATTATGAACTAATAACCAAAAGCACGATACATCAAATTAATCTGTGAGAAAAACTAAAATGAAAGAGGTCATATTCTTACCAGAATAATGAAGGTAACAGGCCCAATAAAACTCCAGATAAAATAGTTGTCCACCTTGAGCCAGCAACTGTTTTAGAAAAGAGAAAGGGGAAAAAAAAAAGTCTATGAACAAAAAAATATTATGAAAACTGCAAAAAACTAACTTTCACTGACTTCATGTTTATGAGACATCTTTTAGCAATGGCATTAAGTGGAAATCCATTTGAAATCTATTCTTATAAATAACTTATATCTCTTCATAAGTTAGGTTTGGAATTTTAGGGAGGCTGGCCAAATCAGTGAAAGTGAAAATAATTAATAAGCAAACAGAATCTATACTATCTGCAGTACACTACCCCATCCATCCATCCATCCATCCATCCATCCTCCCTCCCCCCATCTCTTCTAGTGGAAATAAGTTATGTGTTTGTTCATAAAACATTCTTTGTGTGTAAATCTGAACAACATTAAACTATAGGTAAACACATATATTTTATGCAACCTTGTTATGCTATTCATTATATTTTTGTGTTGATTACCAACTCTTATTTTCAAATTTATCCAAATTAGACATTTCCTGTTAAAGGACTATTTACAAACCACAGCCTCATAATAAAAAAATAGGTTTGCAGTATTGCCCACAGTTCTATTTATGTTCTTGAGCACTAGAATCTATCTAACCTCAACACACAATACATAAATCCTTTCTTTGCTATGATTTATTTTCTTCTCACTCTCTGTCCCTACTTTTTGTTCTATTAAATCAAGTTGAGAGTTGATAGCAGGAAAATAAAGAAAATGCTGAAAAATTAAGTTAATAAACAACATGGTAGATGAGGTTAATTTCCTCAATTTTTTTCCACACATGGACCAATTTTTGTGCTTTTGACACACATGTGGTCCATGTCCCTGCTGCACAGTGCCTTAAGATTTGCTATTGTACTATTTAATCTATTGTTTAACTATAGCAAGAGTAGATCCTAGTAAGCTTGGCTGATTAAAAAAAAAATACCAAGCACGATCAGACCTGACTTGGAAGGGAGATTATTATAAAATCCCCAAGCTGAAAGTTAAACTAGGAAGCAAAAAACAAACAAACTCCACCCTCATTTCACTTTTGCCATGAAAACAATATGAATATGTCTATTCAATCACCAGGAATCAAGCTTAATTCCGCTTTATTATCTGATCATCACAAACACACCTATCAGAAATTTAGAAAATAATTAGACATCCTACTTTTTCAGCAAAAAAAGTGTACTACCAATAAAAAGCCACTGAACAATGATATCTTTAAAAAAGTTAAAACTAAGGTATTATATTTTGCAATAATATAATTTGATAAGTTGGATACTTATTCTTTCATGTAAATTCCATTGGACTAAAAATAAAAGTAACCAAGATTTGCTGTGAATGAAGGCAAATATACATGTCCCAGGATAATGATGCGAGATTGAATTTGGGTCAGTCACTGGGACCAGAGATTCAATCTTGGGAGCTTTTGGACTCGTGCTAGAGCCCATCTTCTCTCTAATGGAATATGTGCTTTGGGTTGTTTGGTGTGTTGATGGATGGAGATTGGTTGTCATTTCCTTGTGCTGCCAAGCCCTCAGCTCCTAAGTTTTCATTGATAGCTTCACATTGCAATGAACAAAGGACACACATTTAATTTCACAGCAACAAAAACTGTTGGTCATCCAGGTACAAAGATAGGCAAGGAAATGATTGAAGCCTGGATACAGGCCCTTGTCAGTTAACAGGAGTGCTGATTTACCACCAGCTTATCAAATACTTAGGCGCCGAGGGCTTGGAAGCACAAGGAAACAACATCCAATCGCCAGTTATCAACACACCAATCAGCCAATAGGAAGGCACCACATAAACACAGAACAGACCGAAGCACGTATTCCAGTAGGGACAAAAAAATGGGCTCCAGAATGAGTCCGAAAGTTCGGAAGAGTAAATCTCTGGTCCCGGTGACTGACCCAAATTCGATTTCACAAGAATTGTTGTCTTCGGAGCTCCCCCTTCAAAAAAACAAATATTCCTTTTGTCCCAAAGGTGCTTTTTCAAGAGGCAACTGGACTTTCTGGTTTTTCTTTGAAGGCGTTTCGCTTCTCATCCAAGAAATCTACAACACAGTCCTTTCAATAGTTCCAAGAAGGCTCCACACCCATTTGCACCACTCAGGTGACCCTGACGACACAGATAAATCTCCAGGTGGCCTCAACGACTCTCTAAAAGAATGCAAATGACCAGCTGTCTGCATGGAATATAAATCCTTCCATTGCACCCCTTCAGCCAGAGCTGAAGAAGATTCTTGGATGAGAAGCGAAACGTCTTCAAAGAAAAACCAGACAGTCCAGTTGCCTCCTGAAAAAAGCACCTTTGGGACAACCATGACCTGGATGACTGAGGATCTCCATAGACATTTTCTTCTCTAATCATTCTAGCCAGCTTCTTTTAATGTAAGTAGATGCAAAGTAAAATAATGCCATTATTTACAATCTGGAGTGTATAAAAAATTATAAAGGACTTAAATAGAATCACATTACCATTCCCTACTAATAATGTCTTCAGATATTCTTTTACTTGTTGTGTTTCATTCATCATTTATTTCAGCAGGCTTGGCTTTCTATCTGATAGCTAGCACGCTCAGTAAAATAACCCCAAATACCAGATGCTAAACATATATACTTACGCATTCTTTGCTCCATAGCTTGTATAGTCAATAGCTGCTGAAACACCGACAACAGTTGCAGGAAAGAGATAGCCAGCAACATAATAGTACTTTTTCCTGGAATATTCACTTTCAAATACTTCTACTAACATAAGATACAGTTGTACCCCTTCTAGGCACATCCAGGCAAAGGCTGCCAGGAAGAAAAAATGTAAGAGGCCTGCAAATATGGGGCACGCAATCTGCAAAGAAACAGAAACAATCAAATGCAAACTACAACTTCTTCAACCTTTCTTGTGTAGTCTGACATTTCCAAAAATAAGGTGATTCTAACTCAGTGCTCGGATTTTAGAAAGAGCCTACTACACACAATCTCAGGCTGAGAGAACCTCTCCAAAGCAGAAGTTTTTATTCTGCATGGTTAAACATCTGTGTGTTCTCGGTAGCTGTACCCTGTACTTCGTTGCACTCTGTAAGTTAAGATATGGAAAATGTGTGCCTGTTCACATTATTCAGCGTAATGGAATATCAAGTATGGAAAGCAGCCTATTAATTTTGGGTACGGAAATCTTAACAGTCTGCTGCAAGGCTTATACTGCAAATGATTTGGTACAGAAAGATAAAGAAACACTGCGGCTAAATGTATTATTTATAACTTCTGTTGAAGAAAAAAAAAAGAATACACCATTGCAAGGAATTCCATTTCCTTTCATATTCAATATTTTTTCTTTTCTTTTCTACATAAGACGAAGTGCCGTATCACTAACCAGGCTAAGAACGAAATCCTTAAACCCTAACCCTTAAACTTGAGGAAAGCTTATTTTAGAAAAGTTGGAATTCTGTCTCAGGTCTTGAAATTTAGGTTTTCCATCATGAAAAGTGAAGGTAATAAAAGGTCCCTCTTTTGAGGGAGAAGGGAGTTCAGAAACTTTAAAAATAACTATAGAGAATAATTTTAGCCTTATTGTATCATTTAGATGTATAATGCACCTATATGCCAAGAAGATACAACTCTGTACAGATAGTCCTTGACTTGCGACCAGTCGTTTAGTGACTGTTCAAAGTTAGGGGACCTTTAGAACTCGGATTCAAAGTTCTGACAGACCCTCCCAGTCACGTGATCATTTTGGATGCTTTGCAACTGGCCCTCATTTACAGCTGTTCTACAGTCACAGTGACAGTGATTTACAATGTTTTACGATGCCGTTTACTTCCCTTTTCTGGGGCGGGGGGGGGGGGGGAACATTGCAGACAATGGGTTCCCTTAACAACCACTGCGTTTAATGGCTGTGGTGATTCACTTAACAACTGCTGCCAGGGGGAGAATATCGCAGACAATGGATTCTCTTAACAACCACTGCGTTTAATGGCTGTGGTGATTCACTTAACAACTGCTGCAAAAAAAGGACATAAAATTGGACGCAGTCACATGGCAACATGCTTAATGACAGGCGTGACTTAGGGCTGAAATTGCAGGCTGAGTTATGTTTTTAAGTTGAGGACTACCTGTACCACAAAATCCCTAATGGGGATTTAAGCCTTTAACAGTACTGCTTTGGTTTTACGCCTATCAGCAGTACCGCTTCTATTTTATTCCTATAAATGTTATTTTATTCGGCTTGATTCACACTTCATTGTTAGAGGACCATGGAACTTTTACAAGGAGCTGTATGCCAGTATGAATGATTATTGCAATGCTTGCTATTTGTGCATATAGAATCTCTGTCTCTTAAGAAATACATATGCATTACCCTAAATCAGAATAATGTGCCTGCCTAAGGCCTTTCAGTCAACAGTTTCTGTTGCAGTACTTTTTCTCTCCTATATCATGCCAGAGTGTGGTTAATTAAAATAGCTATAGTTTTAACATGACTTAAATCTGGACAATGCTGCTTAAAAATAAATAATTCTCTTTTAAAGAAATTAATCTTTCTGGCACGAGAACATCTAGACAGCCCCTTCCTGCGCTATGGTGCCCTTCAGATGAGCTGAATACAGTTTCAAGCATCCTGGAAGCCATTTGGTTACAGAACCAGATCTAAAAAATAAAACTGTTGTTCTATTGCAGAATGATGGCTCCCTTTCTCTCAACCTTCAGGAAATAATTTAAATCTCTGTTTCAGCTTGTTTCTATGAAGTTTATAATATTTCCGAATGCATCCTAAACCCAATTAATTTCACCACAGTTTTCTTGCTGCTGACCGTGTTTTGTTTTTCTATTGTTGCTTGCTTGATCATCCAGTTTGGAGGGAAAACAAAATACAAAATAAAGACTTTTTTTTTTTAAAAGAAAACAAAAACGTGAAAATGTATACAAGTCTGGAGGGCTTACCTTATATTCGGTTTTATCGATGCCTATAAGAAAAATAAATTCGGCAATGAGGAGGTTAATGCAAAGGTTCTTGTGAATTGTGTTCCGATCACTTTGAAGGCCACGGAAGAAACAGAAAGTAAAGATGCAAATTGCCAGGCAGACGAGGGAGATGACAATTCCTACCCAGGTGATGACAGTGAGGAGTAAGCCATGCATTCCATTTTTGTACTGGAAGTAATGAAGATGAAGGAAAATTAGTGTCATTACTGACTAATGGACAACTAAAATATCAGGTTCACATCTAACACTAAGGACTCAGGATTTTGTTTTATGCAACAGCTTATAGCTGGTAAAAAGATTTGTTTTTCATTGGAAGTGCAAATTTGCACTGACAACAAAGAGAGAGGTGAGGTAGCCCAACCTATCTGTTGGTCTGTCCATAAAATAATCTGTTCATTATGAAATAACTGGTAACAGTGATGCTAAAATAAACAATATAAATATTAAACTGAAAAGACACATTTTGGGAAATTGTTCTGTTGAAAGAGAACAATTGTGTATAAAGAGAACATTGTTTATCATACCAAAAGAGGTTGAAGTACAATGGGATTCTTTATTAAAATGTAATATCCTTAAATAAAATAAATACGTATTTTAAATAGAATAGAATTCTTTATTGGCCAAGTGTGATTGGACACACAAGGAATTTGTCTTTGGTGCATATGCTCTCCGTGTACATAAAAGGACAAGATACATTCATCAAGAATCATAAGGTACAACACTTAATGATTGTCATAGGGTACAAATAAGCAATCAGGAAACAATCAATATTAATATAAATTGTAAGGATACAAGCATTCCAGTTAAAGTAAACATTCCAGTTAAGTAAAAGATACTACTGGTCAGGTCTGCACATCACATCACAACAAGCCATTATGATTTATAATTGATGTGTAGCTGGTTTTAGTGCTTTGCAAACCATAGTTCATGACTTAAGGTTGTATAGGTATGCATTCAGTATTAGTTTAGTCAATAAATGATGGTTTCAAAATTGTTGCTTATTTATGACCGAACCTAACCAGTGAAAGAAGAGCAATATTTTACTGTTATCTTCACAGTATTATCTGGCAGGGGATGAAAAATCAGCCTAATGGCCTCTGATATGCGGGATAACACGAAGGTTAGTTCTCTCTCTCTTTGTTTTTTAACGTTTACATAAAGGCCAGTGGGTATGATATAATTACTATGTTAATGATAACAAACTTCACATTGCCAACCCAGGTTGTAAGTGAGATGCTGTTGGTGTCGTATTCTGGGACCTGCAGGTTATAATAGCTTGGATGAAAGAGAATAGACTGAAGCTGAATCCAAGCAAAACCGAGTTGCTATTTGTACATCGGGGTTCTCTGTTAATGCACAGCACTATCTCTTGATGGGCAGACACTATCCATGAAGGAGCAGATTTGGGATCTAGAGCCTTTCTGGATGCATGGCTCATTCTGGAACAATAGGTGGAAGTTATGGAAAGCGGTCTTTGCCCAACTTTGGCTGGTGTGCCACTTGCATTCCTAAGAGGAACTAGGTACAATAATTCATCAGATTATTATCCAGGGTTTTACATGGGGCTGCCCTTAAAGGCAACTTGAAATACATTGGCTTGTAATCTTACTGGTTCCTGGCGCAGGAGGCAAAATCAACAATTCTGGAGGGCCTACACCAGTTTTAACTACAAGTTAACGTGCTATACTTCATGGCACAAAGAGCCCGAGTATTTGCAGAACCAGTTTGAAGCAGAATCAGCCTGACCCACTAGATCAGGAGTGTCAAACTCACGGCCCACGGTCCAGATGAGTCAGTCACGCGCTGGCGGCGCCCACCCCCATTTTAGCGAAGGGGGGAAAAGTTGTGATACATCACGTGACAACGTGTCATCACAAGTTTGACACCCCTGAAATTGATCAAGCATGAGCAAGTTGTAGAAGGGAAAGGGCTGTGCTGATAAATTAAAAGTAATTTGGGTCACAAAGGAATAGCTATTGTGCCAATTAGCTTGATTGCACAGGGCTGTTTGGCCATATCTGTTGGAGACCAGCACTAGATCTAGTAAGGAGCAACTGCTTTTAAGTCTCACAAGTCTGATAGATGAATAGGGCTGAGACTAGAAGGCATTGCTTATCTGGGGTGGCATTAATACTCTACAATGGCATTCCTATGGAGATCAGATTCTCCACCACTCTGCTGGCTTTTAGGAAAATATAATTATTCTGGAAGGCATATTTTATGTTTTGTTCTTGCTTGTTATTTTTCTGTCTTCATTGGGGTTAAATGTTAAAGGGTTCTTTATGGGCAGAAACTGCATGCCAAATAAAATAAATTCTTTATGGAATAGAATACTTCATTGGTATTGGTATGCCATTTGTTGATAAATAATGTAGATTATTGTAGATGTATTGAAATTATAACACAGGTTTATTCCTTGTGGCCACATTCAACTCTCTTTCTGTCTTATTTCCCCCCCCCCCCATATTGTGTATGTGTAATATCTGAACTTTGAAATACAAAGGCCACAGAATACTGTAAAGTAAGATTATGTGTTATCTCTGGGTAGTTCAACAGACCAGGAGTTTTACTGGGTCTTCAAAATGCTGTACATTATTTGTCAGGATTACTTACCACAATTCCCCTATGGGCCATGAGAATTGCAAAATTAGTTAGGTGGCTACATGCACACGTGGTATGTGTTTTATTTGTGTCAATCAGCTTGCAGCCTTGAGTTGACCAATATCCCATCATAGTCCGCTCTGAATAGTTCCAGAAGGAGCAATTAGCATTGAAATAATTGTTGGACTGTGAGACATCAGGATGGGGAAAAAAATACAATTATATGCATATGAATGCTTCCTAAAGACAGTTTATTTAAATCTAATACAACCCTTTGTACCGTAGCAAATTAAGCTGACACAGGCGAAAAGGTATATAGTTTGTGACAAAATAAAATAATAAAAGAAATAACTAACAGACTGTGTAGGACAAACTAGCAATTTAGTTATAGGCATGCCAAACCACAGGCATTACTAAGAATTTAATTTCCTGCAACTAAAATTCTCTACTTGTAGTTTGGTGCTTATATTGATGACTTGTGGCTATTTGATTTCCAACGTTTAGCAGTAGAAACAGGTAAATTTATTTAAAACAGATTTCTTGGATAATTTAGAATTTAGCAGTCTCAATTTTAATCAGTTGTAAAAGAACAGAAGAGATATGTCAGGCCAGATTAAATTGCACTGAAAACATCTCAGAAAAATGAAAGGGGATATTTTTTTTCTTTTTATTGGCTTTTCCCATCTATCGCTTTAGGTAAATGGAAAATCCCAACCTGAACAATCAACAGCATTTTGACATGACCAGCAGAGTCTTTTAAGAGTCAGCTGAGACAGTGTCAACCTGATTCAAAGAAAAGAAGTTTGCCCTATTGAAGAAAACCTACTTGAGCGATTGGTAAATGGGCTCCAGAAGATATTACAGAATTAGAGCAAAATGCTCTAAGTGCTATTTAAATTTTGCTACATTAAGCAAGCAAAATTGTAAAAGCCTGTGTTTTCTGCCCTGCTGCTAAGGTAAGAGTTAATTTTCACTTAGGAACAAATTAGAGGCATTTACATTTTCATGTTGATTACTGAATTAGCTTTCATTAAGAATACACTTAAGTTCTAATAATCACTGAACCAGGCTCATTTAATTTTATGTTCGCAGACTTAAATAAACCTATGCGTCTGACCTTCCGATATTTAAAATTCAAATGGAAAGATCGCCCCCCCCCCTTCGCTCTTTGCTCTTGCTGATTTTATGACCTTCCCATTAATTCATTTCCATAACTTACATCGATGTGTGCCAGGGTGAAAAGAACGGGATCGGTCAAATAGACACGACTGGACTCTTTGTTGATGGAGGCGGCAATGACATCAGAGTTCACAGCGATGGTACTGTTCCTGCCAGCAAACTCAGTTCCTAGCTTGATGGTTGCATTTTCGGTACTAAGAAACCGGCCCAAGCTTTTGTAAATGATGAACACCAGCTTTGCTAACCCTGGAAACAGAAACCTTCCATTATATTGACTTGAAAGTGCACCCAGTTCCACAGCCTTTTCCACCTTAGCTTCCTAACCACAAAAGGAGCCGAGGTGGCGCAGTGGTTAGAGTGCAGCACTGCAGGCTACTTCAGCTGACTGCTAGCTGCAGTTCGGCGGTTCAAATCTCACGGGCTCAAGGTTGACTCAGCCTTCCATCCTTCCGAGGTGGGTAAAATGAGGACCCAGATTGTTGGGGGCAATATGCTGACTCTGTGAACCGCTTAGAGAGGGCTGGAAAGCACTATGAAGCGGTATATAAGTCTAAGTGCTATTGCTATAATATCTGTACTGAGGAATCATGGATTCCAAGGAAAAATGGCAGCCAAAAGGTACAAAGGACGATCCATTTTTAATTCTGTCAAGGGGGCTTTAATCCAAGAAGTGGTAAAGGCTCCTATCAGGGTTGAAAATAACTCGTTTGATCAAGACATACCATTTCTGCTGTTCTGCTTCACAGTATTCGAAGAGAGCTGGATGGAGTTGCCGCCGGCATTGCCCTGAGGAAATTTTAAGTCCTGCACTTGTCCTTCTGTGCTGAGTACTGCAACTTCCAGGACTGGGTAGAACACAATAAAAAGTATATTATTATTATATACTTTATTCATTAAACATGAAACATCATCATCATCATCATCATCATCATCATACCATCTCATTTTCAAGTGAAAAAAAAATGTGGTCAAATTTGCCTGTTTTTTTTTTTGGGAGTGCGTTGGACAGTCTTTGTTTATACATGACATATGTACATGAATTGTTTCAGCTTCATGGAATACTTTTTCTTTAAAGTTTAATTAACTTGAATGCAGATGCCATGAAAAGAACAGTTCAGAAGACATGACATCCAACCTGCGAGTTTAAAATATACCATTTTAAAAATCTGAGTACTGTATTTTACATGGAAGAAATATGTGACTATGAGACTGATGCAGTTGTTTTACATGCATTTTTACGATGTGCATTCTACCAGCAGTTGAAAAAACAAATATCTTAGTAACAGATAGATATTGTAGTATAGTAATTAAATAACTTGGACAAAGGTAAGAAGCACCCTGTTAAAATTTTCACTCCATGCACCAGATAACCCAGTATGGTCTAAACTGCTTCACAAGATTGTTGTAAAGGTATGGAAGCACAACAATATATATTACTCTGAGTTTCTTCAAAGAAAGAAAGGATAACATTTAATTTTAAAAAAAAACACTAAAAGGAATATACTTAAAGTCTGACAAAAGTAATGGTACAATTTATTATAAAGATTTCTACACCCGCACAAAATGTGCTATTAATTGAGGTCAACCAATGTCCCCCACAGAGACTTGTGAAAAATTTAGCAGGGCTATTTTATTGAACTATGCATGGTTTATTACTTCTTTCTTTCCTTCACACATACACACAGAGTATAATGTTCTGAATTTAATACCTTGGTATTTTCACTAATTAAATGGGAAGCAAGCAAGCAGAAGCTTCCCACTGAGAGGAAAGGAGAGAGTGTGCATGTCAAGGATAGGCAAATTATGAAGGCAGCATTGTGCCAACATAAGCTCCACCCATTCTTGGAATGCCATGCTGGACACTCTTTCATCATTTGATTACCAATGATGAAAGCACCACAACCTGTGGACGCTGAAGAAGGAAAGATATAACTGCATTATCATCTCAAGTAAGCAAGGTAAATTAGCATGCAGAAAAAACTTCCCTGTACAGATTCCCAGACTGGACAAAAGTTACTGCTATGTAAGTAAGGTATTATAGAAGTCATGTCTCCTGCTGGATCAGGTTTCTACATGCACCTGCTGAATCGACTAATTTATGACCATGCTGACTAGTTAAGCAATAGCTAATTGGAACAGAATCTGGGGCATCTCATTCTCATCCAAGATAATTTTGCCAAGCATCACTAATGATGAAATGCACTCGAACTTCCTGTTAAGTTTCAAACAATTTATGTGTGGGTCTATATCCATTTTAATGCTGAATTCATTTATTATGGAAGGAGATACAGCTCTTTACATAAATTCAGTGAATTCAGTATTGAGAAAATGTGTTGGTAAAATTTAATTTAATTTAATTTAATTTATAAAATTTATATGCCGCCCAACTCCCGAAGGACTCTGGGCGGCTTACATCATGTAAAAAATAAAACATATAAAAACAATTTTTTTTATAAAAACCATCCATATTTAAAATAAAACATTCACACAACCATGCATGGGCCAATCAGAACCACTATTGGCCCCAGGCCTGCCCGAAAAGCCAGGTCTTAACGGCTTTACGGAAGGCCAGTAAGGTGGGGGTAGTACGGATCTCGGGGGGAAGTTGGTTCCACAGAGTCGGAGCGGCTACAGAGAAGGCCCTCCCCCACGGTCCCGCCAGCCGGCACTGTCTGGCCGACGGGACCTGAAGAAGGCCAACCCTGTGCGACCTCACTGGTCGATGGGAGGAATGTGGCATAAG
This sequence comes from Thermophis baileyi, assembly GCA_003457575.1. Lineage (NCBI taxonomy): Eukaryota > Metazoa > Chordata > Lepidosauria > Squamata > Dipsadidae > Thermophis > Thermophis baileyi. The sequence continues at coordinate 7,609,810 of QLTV01012194.1, forward strand.
GCAGTCACGCAGATAAACTGGTCCTGAGCCATATAGGGCTTTAAAGGTAACAACCAACACCTTGAATTGTGACCGGAGCGCAATCGGCAACCAGTGCAGCTCGCGAAGGATGGCACTTGTGTGGGTGTACCTTGGCACACCCACGACTGCTCGCGCAGCTGCATTCTGGACCAGTTGTAGTCTCCGGACACTCTTCAAGGGTAGCCCCATGTAGAGCGCACACAAGACTTAAACTAAAGAACACATGCTATTGAATCTAGGAAAGAAAACTTTGATCCATATTTAGGAATGCAGTATTAAGTTCCTTAATACATCACTAGGCATCTGTAAACTGTTTCATTTTCACCAGCAGAAACATAGATCATTTCACTCATAAATTCAAGCAACAAGTTTTTTTGGTAATTAATTAGATATTTGGTCCCTAGAGCTTGATTCAATACATTTCTTAATATCTATAAAATGGAAGAATTGTTAAGGATTTAAGTTTACACAGAAAGCTGTTTAACTCTAAGTAAGGAACAAACATAGGAAAAAGATATTTGTATGTTTCTAAAAAGAAGTATTTTCCTCCTTCTCAGCATTTAAATTATACATTGTGCTTGAAATGTCAGTAACTATTTTGCAGTTTATGAAACATGACTATTTTGTATATTGGAGATACAGCTCACTGAATGTATTTTCACCTTGGGTGAAATTACATTGCATTTAATAAAAACCGTCTTTACACTGTGTGGTCAAAATTGGCTTGTATTGTCATCAAAAATGAATAAAATTCAGTATGAAATTATAATAAATAATGAGAAAAGAATTTCCAGGTCAAGTATCTCAATTACTTACATAGATACACAAACACAATTTTTAATCAGCCCTTACAAAACCTCCATCACAGATTAGTACTATTATCTTGATACTTCACAGAATGGGATGCGGTTAAGATAAAAATGATTTGCTTAAATTTCTGTAATGATGATTTCAGTAAAGAAAAACAGTAACTAAAAATGTCTGGCTTAGCTGCTATTATAAGACATACATTATCTGGTTGATTTCCTTCCTCTGCAACTGTTACTAGTCAGTGGTAATAGGGAGGTGAGGTCTGGCCTTTGGCCCCTGCTTTGTGGGGTTCTGCACAGTTCATCAATTTCTCTGCTTCTGTTCAACATCTGCATGAAGCCACTGGATAAGGTTATCCATTACAATTATGAGTGATATATCTCAGCCCATGGTAAATTAAGTAATGCCAGCGTGGTGGCACAGTGGTTAGAATGCAGTATTGCAGGCTAATTCTGCTGTCAGCTGCCAGCAGTTAAGCAGTTCGATTCTCACTGGCTCAAGGTTGACTCAGCCTTCCATCCTTCCTAGATTGGTAAAATGAGGACCCAGATTGTTGGGGGCAATATGCTGAGTCTGTAAACCACTTAGAGAGGGCTGTAAAGCACTGTGAAGTGAATATGAGTCTAAGTGCTATTGCTATTGCCATGACCTCCATCTTGCAATGCCTGAAGTCTGTTAAGGGCTCAATGGGGAGCAATGGGCTGAAACTGAACCCTGGCGTGATGGAATGACTTTGGGTTTGGAACTCTTTGCTTCATGGAGTGCTGCCATTCTTGGTCTTGGACAGGTTGCATAGCCCCAGACGGACTCAGTGCATAATCTGCAGGGTTTCCTGGACTTGTGAGTCCTGTTTAAGGAGCAAGTGGCAGTTGTGGCCAGGAAGGCATTTCGTGCAATGGTTGATTGTACATTAGTAGAGCCCATCCAGAAGTTAGTTTGAATGTTGTCACCAGAAGAGTGGAGGTGTATTGGGTTGTAAATTTGGGATTTTATTCTGTAAGCATCTGGAACTAGTATGAACGAGTTGGGCGGTCATATAAATGTCATACATAAACAAATAAAATTCTTCTATTTCTACTTTTTAAAATATGAATAGAATAATTTACTACCTGAGCAAATATAATTTTCCAGCAAACATACTACATATGACTATTCCCAAGCCATTATTTTAGCATGTTGTTCTTTTAATTTACAGCATCTTGCCTGGCTTTCTGAAATGCAAAGACTTCTTACCTATGTGATCTGTAGGCATCGCAACTCTTGTTGGTTCTAAAAGATTATCAGCCAAGACAAAAGCTCCTTCTTCTAATGTATCAAGTAACATTGTTGCAGCGTGAGCTTGTTCAGAAGAATTCATATCTTTCCAAGATTCTAGAGCTTCAGCCCTAAGGAGGTTGTCCACGGTGTCAACGATTGCCTGCATTCATTAGAAAAAATATTAGGCTCTATAGCCTTAGGCAGCAGGAGAAAGTTCCTAATACGATCAGATGGCAATTGCAATATTTAACTGCCAATGTGATTTACAGTGATTTAAAGACAAAAAAGCTACTGCTTTGCTTCAGAACAAAGAGGATCAGCACAACATGCCTTAGAGCAAGTATGAAAAAGAACTTAACATACTGAAGAATGCAAAAAGGCAAATACTCGTGGCTCTAATTTTGAAACCAAAGTGTCAATCCAAAGTTTCAAGGGGCTTTGAGGCATGCATGAATCTGCAGGAGTTTTTCAAGTAATTGGGAACTGAAGAATGTTAGATATTGGCCTAATCCCATAAATGTAGCCATATGTGTATGAAACATATGACAGCCAGTCTGATGTATATAGCCAAGGTGTTGGATTATGACTGGGGACATTCATGCTTAAATTCAGCCTTACTGGGTTGATTTTAAGTCTATCGCCCTCATTTAATCCAACCTACTCCATAGGATTATTGTTCAAGAAAAACTTGAGAGAAAAAATGAGCTTCTGGTGGCTACAATCATGATGTAAACTACCTGCCCAACCAAATAAATAAGCAATCATAGAATAATATAAAATTAAATGTGTGGTAAAGGATCCAAAGTGAAAACACTGACTGGACTCTGATGATCAAATCATGGTTTAACAAACCAGAATGGGAATGATACTACGAGAATAATACTCTCTCAGTTTCTTTAGAATTCTAGTCAACTGCTATCTAGTAGGTTTGGCTATCATTTAGAAATGGTTTCAAATCTGTCTTGTTTGGAAAGCACTGTCTATAGTCCTAGTTTGCATATAATGGGAAATAGGATTAGGGATTTTTAGTTTGTCTGTAACTCCTATGAAGAGCAGAATGAAACAGCAGTAAATGTGGATTCCTGTTGGTAAAGCCAGGATGTAAGCATCTTATAGCAGCCTGTACATTCCCATGGCAAAATAATAATAAATAAAATCACATCCACTGACAAGTCAATTGAAGGGAAGCTCTTAAATTAATGGCTAATGTAGTCCCACAACTGAGCAGGCTCTGCACTGCTGAGCCATCAGACTTATTTTGTCTCATTTACCTAGTTACATATATCATTAAGCGCACACATGATGTGGTTGATCAGTTTCAAAAATGATGGAAATGAGAACAGGCTGCACTACATGAGCAAAAACAATGTCAGGTCCAGAACTTTGTGTTCTTTGTCTGAATGGATAGGGAAAGCGGTATGGACTATTGTCTGGAGTAAAATTAATTAGACTAATCCATTTTAATATCCTCTTTATGGTTGCATGGCGAGCCTCCCCAATGGTAGGTGGAAGATAGTTTTGACGGATATGAAAGGATTTTCTTCTTCTTTTCTCTAATGAGAAGCAGAAGAGTCAACTGCACAGGCTGATACCACTTCAACCATTGCAGAACGTGGAACAGAAATTGGTCTGTGGAGGCCGGATTCATTAATCACCAAGAAATATGAATTGGAGCCTTTGATCTGAACTACAAGTGAATCCTCTGCCAAGGAGTGAGAACTTGCCTTATTTGCTTAGCACTAGCTAGATTTTGATTAGTAATTTGGGGAGATTTTGTGAATCTTATCCATTTGCGACCTGCTAAAACGATCCCAGTCTGAAATTGAGCTTGTGGTGCACTTAGGGCTCATTGGTGACACATGCTATGTCAATTATGTATGTGTATGTCTGTTTTAAGCCCTTTTGCCTGATTCTTCATTTTTAATGTCATCTGACTTGCTGTTTTTCTCCAGTGGTATGAAAATAGTCAGCTCTGTAACAACACTTGTCAGAAGGTGGGAGTCTATATGTGTGGAGACGGGGCAGAATAATTCCTAAGATCACAATTGTTATAAGCCTAAGCATTTTTGAGACCCTTTTGATTTCTGAGGAATTAAGCGGGAGATTAATTTTGTTCATAGAAATCAATGAGAATTATTGATGCCTCCCAATTCCACAGTCACTGCAGTTACAAATACAGTCACACTTTAGATTTGACCATGAAATTTATCTTTTAAAGTAAACTGCACTTTTTGCTTAGCTTCCCATTCCTCTTCCTTCTTATTTTTTTGCCTTTTTTAAAAAGTCAGTTATGGACACGTTCATGCAGTTTTCCAGGTAACATTTTTTTGGAAATGGTTTGCCACTGCCTTTTCTCTAGGACTGATAAAAAGTAATTGTCACCCAGCTGACACCTGTGCCTAAGATAGAACTAGAATTCTACTAGACCAGATACATTACATTAGAGCCGAGGTGGCGCAGTGGTTAGAGTGCAGCACTGCAGGCTACTTCAGCTGACTGCTAGCTGCAGTTCGGCGGTTCAAATCTCACCAGGCTCAAGGTTGACTCAGCCTTCCATCCTTCCGAGGTGGGTAAAATGAGGACCCAGATTGTTGGGGGCAATATGCTGACTCTGTGAACCGCTTAGAGAGGGCTGTAAAGCACTATGAAGCGGTATATAAGTCTAAGTGCTATTGCTATTAAGTATCTCCAGTTAAGAAAGCTGAATCATAATTGCTTAAGAATTGACTTGCTCCCCTTGTTCACTTTTTTGTGTTGTTAAGTTTCAATCTTTACCAACACTGAATATAAAATAAGGGGGGAAAAAGAATACCACTTAGACCTACAAAGAAGTAGCTTTTCAATGGCTAAGCAATTTCATAGTGGATCTACTCTAATCTAGCGATCTCTTTTGGAATGTAACAATCACTATTGGCTTTAATAGTATCAACTATTATAGCCCGATATACATAATGTCGGTAATTATACACAATTATAGCTAAAATGTGGAAAAATAAGGACATCCATGCAAGCCGCATTCCCAATATACTCACACATTCTGTTAGTTTAAGATCGAATATCTTACACTATTTATGATCAGAATGTACTTTAAGTTAAAGGCACTAATCTCCTTTCAAATTTAAATGCTAAAGGTATAAATAACTCTAAAACTGTATTTCTTCCAGCACTGGATGGGAACGCCAGCTGGGAGTAGGACTTGTATGCATATGTTTCTTATGTTCCCATTGTGTTTCCATTCATGTCTATACCTTACCTATAACCTGGGTTAAAGTGAATTAAGATTCACATTAATCCAGGCCTGCTTTTCTTTAATCCCCAGGAACCGGCATCAATTTAACCTGAGTAAGTCTAAACAAAGTTAGCACTGCTGGAGATATAATACTAATAATGTTCAGCTGTCCCTTTTGAGAGTAATGGATTTATAGATTCAGTGGAAATGGGGCAGAAAGTGAATTAATCTTGAACAGTATAATTATTCTTAAGCAATTTGGAGGGTTACGATTGTAATAACTTAACAGTTTCATAAAAAAATGCCTTTGCTCCATTATAGGCAGATTCAATTTAAACTTGTATTTCTTTTTGTAATACTAATTGGAAATTCTATAATTAAAACTGCCATGCTGTTTTTCCACCCCCAAAATCCCATCAGTCAGAGGTATGATGTGTAGATATTGGCATGAACAAGAATGTTCACTGCCAGATACAGGTAGTCCTGGATTTATGATCATTCATTTTACAATGGTTCAAAGTTATGACGGCCTTCGGAAAAGTGAATTATGACCTATACGTGCAAGTTACCTGACTGCAATTCAGGTGCTTGGCAACCAGTTTGCATTTATGACTGGCTGCAGCATTCTGCAGTTACATGATTACGATTTGTAACCTTTTTTTTTTTTTTGCCAATTTTTGGCAAAAAAAAAAAAGCCTATTGGGGAAGCAGGATTCACTTAACAACCATATGATTTGCTACTGACCATGGTAAAAATTGTTGTAAAACTCCCGAGTCCCTCGGGAGTTGGGCGGCATAGAAATCTATCAAATAAATAAATAAATAAATAAAACCAGGTCCTGCTTGACTTGACATAACAACTTAACAATAGAATATCCGCTCCCAATTGTGGTTGCAAGTCAAGAACTACCTGTATTTAAGTTCTGAATTATTTTACTGCTCTAAAAAACAGGATGATTTCCCAGTAACAGCAGTTGTTACAGGAAAATGTGTATAAAATCATACAAATAGTTATTGTTTTGAATTCAATAGTACACTAGAAAGATAAAAAGAGGAGGTGTTAGTGCCGAAAGGTGGGAATCATGTGACATTCTTGCTCCATAAGGTCTAGTGAAGCAAATGGCTACGTGAAGTGGCATCCATCTGTGGATTTTGCTTGCTACAATTAAACAGTGTGCGATATGCAGAAGTACATATATAAAACATCTGGGTTCAAAGCAAAATACTGAGGAAACAAACCTACTGCTATCTTGGATTTAGTTTTATCCCCATTCCCATCCTTGTATTTTTTACACAGAGTATGGAAGGAAATGAACTATTGATTATTGGCTTATTCTATTATTGGCTTACTCTCAGAAATGGGATCTGTGCAAACATAACACTCTGCACAGGGGCTGTGGAGGGATACAATATACATATTATCCAAATACTGAAATACAAAGGATCATGCAGCAAGAGCAGAAACGTAGCAGCAGGGAGAAAGCAAGGTGACAGGAGAGATACCTTAAGGTAAGCCCTGCATGTCTTCTCTCGCTTTTGGAGCTTGTTAGTAAGTCAGGGGGAAAAAAAATCAGAGGTTAGACACAAAAAAAAGTGCAGTAGAAATGCTACTATTTAATGATTGTTGACCACTTACGTGTAAACTTAAGAAATATTTTTGCTGATATAATAATCATAGTGTGTTTAATTATTCTCAATCAATGTGCTGTTTTTAGGAAGCCTAATGAAAGGGAGGTTTTAATAAATTATGAGTTAATCAACTCCTTGGTATATTCAAATATTTCTAGGACTCTAATTCATATTAGGAAGGGACTGAGACCAAAATGATTGTAGCAAAACAGAAATGTCTTCTTCCCAACTTTCTTCCACCCCAATGTTATAAAGATAAAATGAATAAAACTGCCCAGTGGGGCAAGTTCTCTTCTTACTCTTTACAATGAAACAATTTGTTGCTTGTGAAAATGTGCTATAGCTTCAACATCCATACAACTATCTAGATTTTTTAACTTTCGCTCTTAAATTCCCAAACCTTCTCTACTTCAAGAGTAAAACAAGTAGATAGTGGTCATTTCTGGAAACAAACAAATTGCAAGACAAACATGTTTTAGAATACACTTGAGAAATCTGATTCAGTCTTTATCTACCTTGTTGTAACTCCGCCCTGCAGAGTCCTTCTCATTGGGCTTCAAATCTTGCAGCTGAGCATCAAGGATGTCTACCAACTGTTCCATCAGTCTGACTGATGAACTCACATCACCAGCAAAAATTGGTCCTTTGGTGTGTTTAGCCAATTCATTGGCAAGGTTAGCAGCATTTTCTCCACTTCTGATCTGAAATGGCAATTGAAAGGCAAACTAACTTAAGCAACCAAACAGAAAACAGTCCACTATCTATAGATTCTTCCCATTAAGAAGAATCTATTAAGGTGGTCTCCTGTTTTATTGGTTGTTTTTGTGAGCACAAAAAAACAACAACATAATTTCAACTTTTAATTTTATTATAGCCCTAAGGCCAGATACAATCAAAATGCTTTCATAAGTCATGATTTTAAAAAATACCTAAATTCTAATAGGGACAAAAAATAATATAATCAAACAGGATAGTCTTGTGGGTAAATAGATACTCAATTATTCAGTAAAATTCAAGAAAGCGATTTCAAACCCTAGGCAAATATTCCAACTCCCAGACTTGACCTAAATGATCACATTTCACTCTAATTTGTATGGAAAATACAGTATTCACTCCAAGAACTTATAAGACATATTTCTATTTGAATGTCTAAAAAAAAAGTCTTTTTAAGTAGGATTGAATATTTCTGGTAAATACCCGAAGGTTTGGGTCAATGAGGGAAGATGGTTTGTGGAAGCATTTGTAACATTGCTTTAGTATGCTGGACTGTGACCATAATAAATATTTGATTTGAGCAATGCTTTGAAGAGTCCCAGAGATGTGAATGTGAAAGACAATCTCTGTGCATGGGTTGGTATAGATATTTTTATTTTATTTATTTTCATTTTCTTGTGGGACCAGAATTTGAAGATTGGGATAGCATGTAAAAACTATGGAACAAATAAAATCAATTATCCTTCAACTACTGTGTTTTGGTATCTAAAAGCATTCTCCACCTTCACATAAACAAAGACAAGAAAACTGTACTAACTTGAAGTGAAGAAAAATGTTGTGGCAGTAACAAGTAGTACATTATTGAGAAGCTAAGTATGATAGGCTTTGTGGGGAGAAAAGCTTTGTTGAGCAGTGGACAATAAGGCTTTATTGACCGCCTGCTTACAGGGCAGACATGAGAAAACCTTGGCACACAGACTACAACTGCCCCCTACTTCTACCAATCATCTCCAGGTAAGGTGCCAAAACTCAATAGCAAAATGTCAACATTCAGTGATATGATTTTGGATTATAGAAATGGTTTATGGAGCTTAAGGGTGGGGGATGGAATGATTTTTCTTCTCAAGAGATTTCTTGTTGCCTTTCTAAGAACTCTAAAAGAGCAGAATACATTCCCCCCATCTCTTCTGGTGTCATCACATATTACAAAATGTTCTCCCACAGCCTCTGGAACATTGCAAGGCTGCAATGCAGATCCTGACACTTCAAGTATTGCTCATCACTAATGGAGGGCAATAGAAAAATGACAGATTATAAGATAATAATAAATAAGACACGTGCATCTTTTTCTTCTTAGGCATATGAAGAATATTATTTTGTGTCTCTTAAGGGGCTCATATCATAACAATTAAACCCATGGACCGTCCAACTAGATATGACCTTTATAGATCACCTATAAAAGCAAGAATGACTGTGGGTGGACCTAATGCTATCAGATCTGTTCTGAGGAAGTCCAGAGAACCACTGGATTCCAACAGGGATTCAGAAAGCCTAACCGTTTCTTTCCATCTAGTGGCTGCTGGCAATTTTGCATCCTAGATCTGATAACCCCAGATAGGATCCAAGATCTATCCTGAGAGCAATGCAATTCTCATTACTCCTAACACCTGTGATGAACTAAACATTCATCTACAAATTCTCAGATTAGGTATGCTATCATATTAATATATTATTCCAACCCACCTTCTGGGCCAGCTGGTTTACCCAGTGTGAAGTACAGTTGCTAAGATCAGGACCCTTAGGGTTCCATGTTCCTGTGGAAATCATGCAGAGGTATGAAGCTGTTCCTATAAAAGATACCAAAAACGTGTTTATATAGTTATGAACTTTTCTTTTCCCTTTTTCAATCTTCCATACATCTTCGTAACCTGAAAAAAAACCGGACTCAGGTTTAATATATATTCAACTTTTAATGATTAAAAAAATGCTAGCTGAGGATGAGATAAAAAAAATACAGGATACTAAAAGCAAACTAAAGCTGTGCTAATAATATTGGGTTTCTGGAAAATCAATAAAAATGAATGCTTGCTGTCTTCTTCTTTGTCCTGGAATTAATCAAAATAGAGTTCATGGGAAAGATATGGGAAAGTTTTGTAACTGACTGTGTTTCTGCTAAACGCACCTCACAAAGTTGTTGTTATGGCGAAAATTGGAAGAGGAAGGAGTATTAGGTATGTTTGTTGCCTTGCGTTATTTATAAAATAATAATTTTATAGTTGGAATATAAATAAATCTGAAACAATAGAAAAAGGATTTCTAAGCTTCAATGCCCTCTATAGCTTAAAACCTGAAGATGTCATATTCTCCTAAGAAAGAAAAATCAGATGAAATATAGCTTAAGAGTAGTCAGCAAGGGGGAAAAAAAGAGTTCAAGATAGATTTTGTCAAACATCTTATTTGTTTTTAAAAACTTACCACGGGTTCCTTTGGGGCAGGGACGTTCCACCATTATTCCCCTTTGAGTCTGAGGCCAGCTAATCCCCCGGGCCACATCCGGTTCGCAGAATCTCTCAGGCAGAGGGAAAAAACTTGTAACAGGAGGAATTTTGGTTGTAGAAACTGCTGGTGGTGACTTGGGACCTCTACTATCTTCTTTGGTTCCCGCAGCCATAGTTGTGCTAACAGGAACTTTGTGTGGGGTAGTGCTTGTGGTAGATACAGTTGTTTTGAATAACTCTGTGGATGGAGTTATTGTCTCTGCTGTGGTAGGCACTGTAAAGGGAAAAGTAATGTTACTCTTTGCCTTTTAAATTTGATATACTACTTTTAGGGTTTGATATGTAATCTATACACTGTCCAGAGCCCCTTGTGAGGGAGATAGGCAGATTTTAAATTTGATAAATAAATAAAGAAAATAAAATGTTATATGGAGGAAGAATGAATAAGAACAGTTGTAAAACATTCTCCTTCTCCTGCAGAGAGGATTGCCAGGTAATCAGATGAAAATATATAGTAAGAATTAAGAATATTAATAAAGATGAACACATAATCCATACTTAGATGCAATGCATGGCTGTGTCTGCACATATCTCTTATCTCTTGAATACAAATTGATAGATATATTTCTAAAGCCTGGGAGGCAGTGGTACCAAATTGTCTACTCATGACAGATACATTTAATAAAAGATCGTAAAATTATATTGATTGAAGAGATAAAATCAATGTTCACATTGGAAAAAGGCAAAATAAACAAGGAAACCCTACAACAGAGGGACAGGTTATAAATAACTAGGTTGTTTGACAATAACAAAAAAATCTCCCAAAAAAGAAAGCACCCTACTTGATGTCACTCACTCTGTCACTTGAAGAAAGATAATTAGTGTAACATCTTGCCGCCCGGCAGACATTCTTGCTTCAGAGATTTCTAGCACACCTGATTAGATCCAAATTGGGGTGGGGAGGACTTGGGAGACTGGAACGTTGCATGCTTGTGTTATCTCAGTATTTCGACATCTTAGACCTTAAACATCCCTTTCTAATAAAGCAAGAACTAATTTAAGCCAACTACACTGCCTAGTCATCTGAGAAAACTAGTTTTCAACTTCTCTGTTAGATTCTAGGATTGTTCATTTTATCAATTCGTCCAGAAATAATCAGGGTAACTGTTCCAACTTCCAAGCTATTTTCAGTAGAATTCAAGCTACTTTGGAACTTTGTAAATGATGTGAATATCTGCCAACACTTAAGAATTCAAAAAAGGAGTCATGGTTGGTCACACAGTCAGCCAGATGTTTAGAGTAGATGATGATGATGATGAGCACTATTATTACATACATAAAAATATGAAATCACAGCTGCCAGTTCTCTAGCTGGGATTGGCCTTCATACACACTGAGTTCTTACCAAGAATCTAAGATGTTGTTATTATTTTACACGGTTAAGAGCTATTCCTATCCATTATTATACTGTATAGGGAGTTTTATATCTCATACCCATTTCAAAAATAAAGCTATGGAAGGGATGAGGCCCAGCTATATTTTCTGGAACAGAATAAATAGGTGGAGATAGAGAATGCTGCTTGAAATATATCCTAGTGAATTTCCGTGTCTTTGCTTCCATTTAAGAAAAAAATAATAACTTAAACTAAACTTACTTTGGTATAACTCCATAGTCCTTACATCTAAATGCTTGAATATTTTTACTTCTTCATGCAAATCAATAGAAATGAAGCAAGAGAAAAGGAAGCAAAATTCTCTCACTAAACCTCATACATTCTTTTTTTTTAAAGTGTTGTATTTATTAATCTACTGTAGTATTTTTTAATTATAATAAGCTATAAATGACATTTATAAAAACGATAATGATGCTCATAACAACCAGGGAATAAAAGCATCTTGAAAAGGAACATGAAAACTTCAAGGCTCCAGAGAATGGCAATTCCCATAGAATCTGTTTGAAACTATAATGATAGCATGTGTATTATGACGTCATTTCTTCCCTTAGGTCTTCTTACATGGACATCCTTACAATTTCTCATTTTTTAGAAAAAACATCAGATCTGGAAAAGAACTGCTTGACTTGTGCAGGTTTCTCCCCTACTATGTCTTCAAAGTTAATCTCATTTTCTCAAAAGGGGAGGGGGAAAATAAAATTTGTTGCTTCCCAGTGCTGGTCAGAATACAGACATTTAAATTTCTGAACAGTGATGGAGATTTGGAATCTATTTCTACTTGACTTATTTTCTGAATCAAGATCTGTTAAGATGTGCTGTAGTCTCTAGAAGCTCTCTAAAAATATCTCTAGAAAAAACCTGACAGGTTTGCTAGACAATTCACAATAACAACATCAAAGGAAAATATTGTCACTCATTTTTAAAATTATCAGGATTAGATTTCTAGGATTTGATTTTAAAATTTAAATTAAATGCTTATGTAGAAATAAGGGTTGTACCAAATCCCTCCAAAATGCCATTTTGTGTAACTGATTTAATCTATTTTATTAACATTTTGGATTGGCAATGTAATTCTTTTTTTCCCCTTGGTGTTATTCACTGAGAATAATTATTACGTTTGATTTCTATAGCTATTCATTTTAACTTTAAAATGAGTCACAGGAAAAAATATATGAAAATATAAAAAATAACATCTCTTAATAACATGAACACTTCAAAACTCTAACCAATGCATTAAATAATTTGTGGTAGGAGCTCTAGAGTATCAGCTCAATTTAATGCACCGCAATTAGATGCAGCTTCTATATTACTATGCCTGGAATGTACCGATTCTGTTGTGACACATTCCATAAAACATTGCTATGTTAATCTATTACACAGTATTTACATATATATTGACTTATTTTATAATTTGATATACATGTTTATGGTTTACACCGTAAATTATAAGATAATAAATAGTATAATACATAGAGTAAAAGCCATGAAAATTAACAATTAACTAGAAAAAAAATTAGAAAAAGAATTTGACACTCTCAATGGTTTTTTTTTTAAAGGTTCAGAAGCTAAATCCCAAAATGATTATTTCACTAGATATCAAGTGGAAAACAGGAAGATGCCCGAGAAAAAGTATTAAGCAACATACTGTCTGCAGTGAGTGATAGCAACATTTGTTAGATTGCTAATCCTGTCTTTCCATCTGGGAGGCTTACATGGGATCTCTCTCTTCATTTTATCCTGATAACATCAATCCTCTCAAGATAGATTGCAATTTGAACCCAAAATTCTTGGTCCAAAACCCCAAACATTACAACACATTGACTTAACAAAAAATAAAACAGCTTGACTTTATATCCAGGTAACCAGGATCTGAATGTGTGGTTTTAAAGATGAAAGGGGGGGGGGAAAGCAATTTAAGTTGTGTTTCTGATTTGATACGCCTGCGGAGCAATGGGTCCAGCAATCCTGATTTTAAAAGATATGATGAAATATTTTAAAACAGATAAACTCATGGGAAGCTTGTACAGATAGTCCCTTGACTTACAATAGACCGTTCAAAGTTACAATGGCACTGAAACAAGTGACTTATGAATATTTTCACACTTATGACCGTTTAAGTCATCCCCATGACAACTGATTCATATTTATGATGGTTGCAGTGTCCCGAGGTCATGTGATCATCTTTTGTGACTTTCTGACAAGCTAAGTCAATAGGGAAAGCCAGATTCACTTAGCAACCGTGTTACTAACTTCACAACTGTGGCAAGAAAGGTCTTAAAATGGGGCAAAACTCACTTAACAAATGTCTGACATAGCAACATAAATTTTGGGCTCAATTGTGGTCGTAGTTCGAGGACTACTAGTATTCAACTAGGAATCCTGCAGCTTTGCTTTTTGCACAGAGGCTTGGAAAACTTGAAAAGGAATTCATGAAACTGAATGTTACTCTCCCTGAATTATCATTATTCAGTGTGGGAAGCAGGATCAACCATGGTATTTCCTGCATGAAATTGAGAATACCATCTGATTTTCAGGAAAGGAAGTCTCATTAGATCCATCATAGCTTATAAAAAATGTATGAGAATTGTAAATAACAATTTCCCGGAAAGCTACAGAGAAGAAAAGGAAACAAGCAGCCAGTCATAAAAAGAAACAGCTAAAAAAAAAAAAAAAAGAAGAAGGCATTTTAATTTACCATCCCAAAAGGTAGAATTAGCAAGTCCACCTACACATCAGAGTATTAACCTGCCTCTAGCTATTGCAATATTAAAAGAATTATTAACTGGTGGAGCAACACAATTCAGAATTTTTGCTTTTAAAAAAAAAATACCTGCATTGGTGTTCTCTCCATTTTTCCAAACAAAGAAAAGACAGGTCCCTGCCTGGAGGAATTTACAAACTGTGACAAGCATTCACTCCCTATGAACTCAGGCCTTCTGGAAACAACCGGATTTGACACTTTTCAGGTTTAATTTTTTTTTTCTTTGACACTTATTTCCTAAAGGCTTATGCTTTTTTTAAAAAAAGGATTTAAACCTCTTCTGTCCTTAGGCTATACCTTCTAAAAACACGTATTCTTGAATGTAAATTGAATTTAACCACAAATGCAAACAAGGAGATAGGTAAGACATCTGTTTTTCAAAGAACCTGAAAAGAATATTTCTTTCTAGTGGGGGTAAGGGAGAGGAAGAAGAGAAAATAAAAAGGTAAGGAACTTTTAATTCTATTAGAATGTGGACAAGAATTTTACCCTCTCCCCCCCCAAAAAAAACCCCACATATATTTTTCAACATTCCTATAATGCTCAAAACTGAAAGCATCCATATCCATCCATTCTGCAGATGTTTAAGAAAGCTAGAGTTGATTGTGCATCTTACTTGTTTCATTCCAAATTTATGGAGGACATTATATAAAACATAAAATTACACATGGTTTTTTTCTATGGTTGTAAATCTCTCTTAAAGTGTCTAAGGTGCCTGTTGAAGACACACATTCAGTGCCTGTTGAAGACCTCTGACCTCATAGTCATCTGTAAGATTAATGCAGGAATGGCTTCAATTTATGCTTAGGTCTTTCTTTCTACCTGTCTTCTTTACATTCTATATAGTTGTATATAGAATAAAATGCACACGTCTGTCTGTCTACCTATCTATTTCCTTGTTTCTAGCTGAGTACTCTCAAGAACTAACTCTTTCTGAAAGTCATGGTTTTCTGATTCTCATTTTCCATCGCCAATACACACACACACAGAAAACCCCTTGTGAAGTGCCACGTTTCATTGCTAGTCTGATAGAGTACCGCCTGTGCAATCTTGCTGAACTTTCTATTCAGCCTACCTGTTGAAGGGGAAAAAAAAAAAAAAAAGGAAGCAGACTCCTCAAACCTGTCTATCTTCTCTGTAAGTACTTGCCTGGCATCTTGTGAAATCTCTGTAATTTTCTTTTGATTACAATGCAGCCAGACTCCCAATGCTTTCTCAATTAATGTTGTCAAAAGCATCACAAATGCTTGGGAAAGTGTCAAGATGCCACTACTGCTTCAGATCTTGGGGCGCTATGGAAAGAATCTGGGGGAGGTTTTCCTTATTATTGATATTCTAGACACCATGTGTTTAATTAAGTCGTTTCTCCATGACAGAAATCTGTATCAACAATAGTGCAATTAATACCCTCACAGATCCTCTTACTTCTGACAGCTTCTAACTCATTTAAGCTACCCTTGTGCCCTACAGCTTAACATCACGAAAAGGGATCACCATGACTCTTTTTTTGAGTCCAGCTAGGAGGTTAAAATCACAAGAGCATATAATTTCATGCGGCACTCTATGTGCAGCTGTTCATTTGCAAAGACAGATACCACTGCCATCAGTGTGGCTATTTAAAAAATGAGTTCTGAAATACATCTGCTTTGTCTGAAAACAACAACAACGATCTGCACAATTTTAATACTCGTGCTACCTGTGCTGTAGAATTATTTAAAGTTTAAACACTGAATCTAAATGCCTAGAATGATTAAAAAGGCCCTGTGGAAAAGTCAGATTCCTACCTCTTGTTTACCATGCACAATCTGAATGGAGGATAACTACACTTCCTTCCCTAAAGGTGGCACCAAAAGCATCCAAACAGATTTGGCAAAATAGACATTAAAAAAGGTTTGCGGAAGAAGATGTATTTGGCAGAAAGTAGCAATTAGCATTATCTACATTTTTAAGGTATCAGTCAATTCGGCCAATCTGAGTGTAACTGGTAGCCATACTAGATAAAAGGGTGTTGTTGTTTTTTACATTTGGGATAACTGCATAGACATTTTCTATGATGCTCAGCTGCTTTAAACCTATGCAGTATGTTGGAATTAAAAGTAAATCCATTTTGATTACAGGATTCCTATCTGCATTCTGAAATACGGTGAATAATTGCACCCTATAGCTCTGCTGTTTAAGGAGGAAGAGAGAGAGAAGTTTCTCATGTTGAAACAAAAGATGTAACTACAGCAGCTCATGCAAATCCGTTGGAGGAATATTGTATCATCTCATACTGCTGATATGGTCTAATCGTTTTGCTATTTGTCTGGTTATACAGCCTAGTTTCATGCCTCTGAAAGTGCCAGAAATCACTGAAATGCATAAATATCAACAAGAGATTGGTGGTCCAGGGAGTAATTAAAAAAAAAAAATCTCAGAGTCAAAGGGAATTAAACCTAAACCATACTTAGGACAGAAATAAGCCCTATAATACTGTGACTTTATTCATGGAAAATATGAAAAGATACTACTAATCCTGTTTTTAATCTTGGATTTCGAAATTCTGGGAAGTGTATCAAAGTATCAGCCTG
Organism: Thermophis baileyi; assembly: GCA_003457575.1. Taxonomy (NCBI): domain Eukaryota; kingdom Metazoa; phylum Chordata; class Lepidosauria; order Squamata; family Dipsadidae; genus Thermophis; species Thermophis baileyi. The sequence continues at coordinate 7,626,753 of QLTV01012194.1, forward strand.
TAAAGTCAGAAAACGGTTTTCTTGTTATATAACAGAAATATAACAGATGAAAAATAATATATTCCCTCCAAAATAATATATTATATAAAATAATATTTGTAAAAAATCAAATAAAAGTGGTGGCGCAGTGGTTGAAATTCAGCATTGCAGGCTAATTCTGCTAACTGCCAGCAGTTCGATCCTGACCGGCTCAAGGTTGACTCGGCCTTCCATCCTTCCGAGGTTGGTGAAATGAGGACCCAGATTGTTGGGGCAATATGTTAATTCTGTAAACTGCTTAAAGAGGGCTGTAAAACACTGTGAAGTGGTATATAAGTCTAAGTGATATTGCTATTGCTATAATTGTTTAATGTGTTCTTCAGTTTTAGATACAAAGGAAATGAGATCTTAATGTATTACTTTTCTAAAGAGGTGTTCAAATGCAACGTAGGCAAGTATATCAAAGCAAAATAACAAAGTAGTAAATAGGAATAACATCTATAGCAGTAGTAATAGTAATATCTACTCCTGCCACACTGTGAATGAGAAGATCTGGGTTCTGCTTCCTATTCTTTCATTTACTTCATTGGGTAGCTTTGGGTCAACCTAACCTAATTCACAAGCTGGAGCTCTTAAGATTCAGTGGGAGAAGGGGAGAGAATACCACATAGGCCATTGTGAGCCATTAGAGGAACTGTGAAAAAGCAATATAATAAAAGGAATTAAAACTAAATCCCTGATTTAGTTTAAGTTTGTGCTTTATTGCCTGGGTCAAGGGCTATGCTAGTCTTCTGAATGGTATGCAAGGGGCTGAACTTCAAAACTGTATGAAGTCTGAGAAATACCTTAAGCCCTAAAAGAATTAATTTGTCCACAACCCTTGATATTCCATGAAGTTAATTTTGCATGGGGCCTGAAAGAGAGTTTAAGCTATGGTTTTAATGCTGCAGGAATAGAAAACTAAGCATTTTATGGAACCCTTCTATAAATAATTCTGGCACTGCTACAGATACTGCAATATAATATAGAGAAGTAACACGAGGAATATCTCTTCATAGAGGGAAACACTGACATGGATGAGGTTAAGTATGATATTTAGCTATGGGGGGGACTAAGATAGAGTAAGTGAGATAAATAATTCTATTTGGTGAAAAGAGGGCAAATGCGGTATTTGAACCATTTTGAAGAAGGACGTTGTGGTACAGACAGGTAGGCTACAAGATGAAAAACAGAATTTGCTGAGTCTCTGAACATATCATTACTGCACGCATCACAAGTAAAACGATTGCTGAATTCCAGGGGTGGGTTCCTCTTGGTTTGGACCGGTTCTCCCGAACCGGTAGCGGCCCGCTGGTGACATCATGATGACGTCACCGAACCGGATCGGTCGGTGCCAGTCCGTGGGGGCCGCCATCTTTTTTTTTTGAATTTTTTTAATTTATTTTTTTTATTTTTTTTTAAAAAAATTCGACTGGTGACATCATGATGACGTCACCGAACCGGATCGGTCGGGGCCAGTCCGTGGGGGCCGCCGTCGTTTTTTTTTGAATTTTTTTAATTTATTTTTCCTTCTGAGCATGCACAGAAGCCGACTTCCGGCACTGTGTATGCGGTCACCATCTTTTTTTTTTGGCTTTTTTTTTATTTTTTTGGGATTTTTTGTTACTGCGCATGCGCGTGCGCTCGAAGCGCCACGCGCCCACATGGTGCGCCCATGCGGCGCGGGAGGGAGCGAACCTGCAGTGAGGTAAGTTGGAACCCATCCCTGCTGAATTCCCTATAATGGTCTTAAATTAGATATTCTATAAGAATAGGCCTTGGCTTCTGCGGTGGACATTTTGACCCTGTGACATCATTAAATGTTTGATATTAGGACAATTTCTTTTCTAAAAGCAGAAAAGGATAGAAACAGTTGCTTATATCTGCTTTAACCCTGAGCAGTATGCATAAACTCTAATCATTTAAAAAAAAAGGCTTAACTGATGTTCTCTGTCCCTGAATGTTCATTCTTGAAAAGAAAATGGATGTCAAAGAATGAAATGCATTTGTTTACTTCATTGGATCAGACCCAGATTTAATCATATTTAGAACAGGCTCACTGAAATCAATTTGTCCTATTAACTTTAATGGATTTAATGAAAGTAACACTAAATTTGGGTCCAATTCAATATTTTTTTTAAAAAATAAATCTCCTGCAACACTTCCAAGCTCATTTGAATTGAGTGGATTAATTTATATACGTTATGCTTTTTAAAAACAACTATAAACTACGATTTTTCTGTGCTTACCCACATCAACTGGCTGCTGCATATTTATTGTGAATTTAGAAGAGATTATTCCCACAAACCAGAGACAATGAAATAAAGCATGGGATTATACAAAGCTCTTATTTGAAAAAATATGTTTGCATGGGTATTTCTTTATTATATTTAGCATTTTTAGAAATTATAGAGTACAGTAAACATGTAACCCTTGGTTTAGCAGATTTTAAGACATAAAACCTATTGGATCCAAGTTTGTCCAAATTTGTCACATGGATGGATACTGTCCACTGTTCAGTTCAGATACTTTTTGCTGATGTTCTGCAAAATGTGCATTCATTCTTTTAGCAAAGTAGCTTTTTCTATACAGGTAGCCCTCAACTTACGACCACAATTCAGCCCAAAATGTCTGTTGCTGAGACATTTGTTAAGTGAGTTTTGCCCCACTTTACGACTTTTCTTGCCATAGTTGTTAAGTGAATCACTGCAGTTGTTAAATTAATAACATGATTGTTAAGTGAATCTGGCTTCCCCACTGAATTTGCTGGTCAGAAGTTCACAAATGGTGGTCACATGACCCCTGGACACTGCAACTGTCATAAATGAGAGTCGGTTGCCAAGCATCTGAATTTTTGATCATGTGACCATGGGGAGTGCTGCAATGGTGGTAAGTGTGAAAATAGTCATAAGTCACTTTTTTCAGAGCCGTTGTAACATTGAACAGTCACTAAACAAAGTATTGTAAGTTGAAGACTACCTGTATGTATTTTGGGCTGTAAAAAATATCAAATTTAATGCTAGTCATTTAAATAGAGGATTTATTATATTTCTTTTAAGAAATTAGCATGAAAAGTATTCTAAATGAAATGCTTTAAAGATATTCAGGTAAGATAGAAAATATTCCAGTGTGTGTGTGTGTGTGTGTGTGTGTGTGTGTGTGTGTGTGTGATATGTTTCTCTGTGTATTATATATCTACAGGTATGTATTTATATGTACCGTATTTTTCGGAGTATAAGACGCACCTTTTTTCCCCCCCAAAAGAGGATAAAAATTTGGGTGCGTCTTATACACCGAATGTAGCCCCGCCCACCCTTCAGCCTCCGCGCGTCACGTTTTATACCTGTTCCAGGCTGCAGGGATTGCCACAGACCATCGCCCCAAAAACGGAGCTTTTGAAGGCTGCAAAGCAACCCCTCCCAAACGGAGCTTTCCTCCCAAACTGAGCTTTTGGAGGTTGCAAAGGCAGCCCCTCCCAAACGGAGCTTTCCCTCCAAATGGAGCTTTTGGAGGTTGCAAAGGCAGTCCCTCCCAAACGGAGCTTTTCCTCCAAATGGAGCTTTTGGAGGTTGCAAAGGCAGTCCCTCCCAAACGGAGCTTT